>VYXH01012035.1:22616-73082 GCA_013397275.1 Burhinus bistriatus | reverse complement strand
TCCTGTACATTTGTCATAGTGAATAATGAAAAATACAACTCATTTTTTGGGAAAATATTTTCCTACTCCTTGCTGATTGGTGATTGGACTGTGCAGTGTGCCAAGAATGTCCAAAGTTCCTGTTAAAAAGTTCCTTCTTACTCCAATTTAAGATACCCTCATTAATTCAAATAACCTGACCTTACTGATATTCTGTGGTAGTATTATGGGAAATAGTTTTAGATTACAAATTTTTATTTATGGCTTTTCAGTTTTGTTCCTTCATTTCTGCTATTTACTTTTCTTTATGCTGTTTGGAAAAGATAGTATGGAACCCTTGCTCTCCTATTTGCGGTTTGTGCCTGTTTGATTGCACAGTTCCAGCCTTCTAATACTACTTGGATTGGGAAATCCAATATTCCTAATCATTTTATTGTTCATTCACCTCTGTCTAACCTCCAGCTCTAATTCTGCTGTTTCCTCTCAGAACTAGCACAGGCAAAAATTCTTTTCATTCTTCAGTCAGGTTCTGGGTGGTTTATTAAGCCTTTACTCTTTGGTTGATGGGTCATTTCATTCTGTTGGGACCACTGGTGGTTCTTTCTTCTGCTACAATCTCCCTTCAAGCAGATTTTTGCAAAAATAGTCTTACAAACCTTCATTTGAATCCATCGCATTGCAGATGTGTAATGAGAGAATCTAGAATATATGAATCCAAGCAAGTTTCACTCCCCCGTAGCTGCTTGCCTGGCTTCCTATTTGGCAGGGGACATGTGCCACTAACTTCAAAAAAGAAGCAAGCAAGCAAGAATTGCCCTGTTATTCTGTGGAAGAAGCAGCTCTGGCTGTCTCAGTCCTGTGCCAAATCCAAATCAATGCAGTTTTTACTTCATGCGACGTTTGAAACGTTTGATGCTGAGGTCCGCTCCTGGCAATCTGAGAAGAGCATAGCCTGTCTGGCCATACTGTGGTTTGCTGTAGCATGTGCAAGATGGGAATAATGGTAATCCAAAGATTCTTCTTTTGTGAGAGCTCTTTCTTTAATTCATGCCACCAGGGTCCCTATGCTTGATTATTCCTCCCCCCCTCCCCCAGTGAATTTGAACAGTTAAAAAGTAAAGGATGAGAAACTGCACGTGTGGAAGGACCTGCCACTGAGGTTTTCTGGATCAGCCAGGAGCAGAGCTCTTTTTACTGCAGAAACAACCAGTTTTCTTCATAATGCAGATTTCAGACCATCTTTCTTCTGAATTGGAAGGGCAGAAAGGTGACTCCACCCTCAGGACACATTAGTTGGCTGCCGTGCTAGTCTAACACGTTCCCAGGGTATCACGGTGGGATTCCTCTCTTGTCATCTACTGCCAGAATCCCACCAGCAATCAGACTGCCGTAACGTGAAGGACTGCGAAGAGGCCGTAAGCTTTCATGGTGGCATTTCTGAGGCAGAGTCCCTGCCCTACCGATGCCCAGCTGTGATTGTGATAACAGATCTAAAAATGACTGCGGTTAATACCAAAAAACCGTTGGTCTATAGCAGCACTGATAAGGCCTCAGCTGGAGCACTCTGTCTAGTTTTAGGCAAAAGACATCAAAGAAAGATACATGCCAATTGTTGGCTGCCAGGGAAAAAGGGGAAAATAAGCAGAGATTTAGAAAACATGACTGAAGGGAAGTGAAATTTATTTAATCTAAAAGAAAGGAAAAAAGACTGAGAGTCAAGTCCTCAGGAAAACAGAGGATGGTGCAAAAGACTAAGATTAACCTGTTCTCCTTGTCCACAGTAGAAAGGATTAGAAGTAATGCTTTTAAGTTGCGACAATGAAGATTGAGGTCAAACATTAGAAAAGACATTATTTGGGTGTTTAACTGTCCTGAGATGTTACACAGGGAGACTTGGCCTTTGTAAGGAGAGAGTAGGGAAGGAAGGCTTGGTCTCTGAAAGTCTTAATTGCTGTAGCAATATGGCAATGCCGTTGTTTTGTTGGTGACTTTACTATTGTGTTGGTTTGTTTGGGATTTTTTTTTAACCTCATTTACGGCTTTAAAATAATAAAGCGGCCAAAGAAACAGTGTATCTCTCAGATATTTTAGGAAATTATCATCTTCATTGTACATTTTAGGGAGAAGATTAAAACCCAGATGTGAGAGGATATTCTGGGACCTGATCCCTGTTGATAGTTTTAAAAGTTGAGCACCCAATACTTGTACAGCTTTAGCATGTAAAATGATTTGCCCAAAATCCTGCACAAAATCCCCAAGAGGACTGGTAATTCAACAAATCTGCTGATCCTCGATTCAATTCTGTTGTCATAAAATCACGTGGATAAGGTCTGTAATAGCGTTTCCTTCCCAGCTCCTTGGGGCAAGGACAGAATTTTCTGGTTTTATTGATGTGCTGCATATGTTAGCCTGATGTTATATATTAAATATCCTTTTTCCAGACTTTGGTTCAACTTTGTGATGTCATCCCCTGAAATTGCTTCCCTTTCTTGGGGTCAGATGAAGGTGAAAGGCTGCTCTACAACGTATAAGGACTGCAAAGTATGGCCAGGGGGAAGCCGAACCTGGGATTGGCGAGAAACTGGGACTAATGTAAGTTTGCTGTTTACTATCCATCCTGCATTTCAAACAGGACTCTGAGAACAGTCCAGAGAACAGTTGTTAAAAGTTCCAGCCAGAAATTCAGTGAGTTGTCTTTTGCTTTCATCTAACCGTTAGACATTTTCTGGTAAAAAACTAGGTGTATGTTTCAGGAGTGACTGTGCGGAGAGGTCAGAGGACTGCAGACACACAAGGTCCTACGGGTGACAGGGTGTAGCAACTATTGCCACCAGTCCTCACAGCTGCCCTGACCAGACCACTCTCAGAATCACAGAATCACCGGGGTTTGAAGGGACCTCTGGAGATCATCTAGTCCAACCCCCCTGCCAGAGTAGGGTCACCCAGAGCAGGTTGCACAGGATGGTGTCCAGGCAGGTTTGGAATGTCTCCAGAGTTGGAGACTCCACCACCTCTCTGGGCAGCCTCTTCCAGTGCTCTGCCACCCTCAAAGTCAAGAATTTCCTCTTTATGTTTAGATGGAATTTCCTACATTCAAGTTTGTGCCCATTACCTGTTGTCCTCTCGTACACCTTAGAGCTCTCTAACACATTCTGTCTTGACTAAGAGTGCAATTGTCCTAAGATGCCGGTAACAAGCTTTTTTCAGACTGTGTAAACAAAAGTTGTCTTGAGTGAGATAGAAAAAAATTTATGGGAATTTAAACCAAATCGACACTAACTGACCTTATGTGCTTGGAAGACAACAATGCATGTGGTTTCATTTATAGCCTTTTCCTTGGGGTCCCTTGTACTTATTTCAGAGGAAAAATATGCAGATACAGTGTCATATGCACTAGTTTCTGTGAAAAGCTCACAGTCTGGCTAACCACACAATGACTTCTCTTGGTAGCCATATACTAAGTGCTTGCCCTCACAACTTTTAAACTTCATCTGTAAATGCTATCAGAATTATATAAAAGTACATGGAATAGTATTGACCTTCCAGATTTAGAAGCAGCATAATGTCTGTTGCATTAGGAACTCAATGATTATTCTTCCTGTATTAGGGCTTGCACTAGGATAGCGGTATTAGCTAGAAGGAAATCCATACTTTCTAAGCGAAAATTAAAGCACGAAAGAACTATGTACCGATCAGGTCTTAGACGCAGCACCTGCAGCCGTACCCGTGCAGAGGATACAGCTCTGTTGAATTCATTTTGACGCAACTGAAGGGCAGAACCTTTGGTTTTGGAACTTCATCTGTAACTTTTGGGGGAACAGAACTTTTTTAAGCTGTCAGAGTTCAGTTTATACAGAGTATATAATGCCAAGACAAAGGTAGTGCTGTCATGCAAAGATACCTGTACCTTGCAGAGAGAAAGATAGCTGTGCATGTAACCTTTTTAAATGTATTTAATTTATGGTCTGATTATAAAAAAATTAGTTTTCACTGGCTGTTTGGAGGGCTGGGTTGTGTGGTGAGAGTCGCTTTTTGTTTGTTTGACAATATTGTTTTCGTGGTTTATATGCACATATGACCGGAGAAGCGGAACAGATATGGTAGCTGAAAAGTTCCCAACTAGTTCCCAGCTCAGTCACACTTAGATATTCGTTACAACCACTTGAGAACTTCGGTTGCAAATTATAACCACCTACTAGCATTTAGGAAGCTGTGCTTTCCTTTTAAAGTTTCTAACAAGGGATATCTTCAGGTGACAGGTAAAAGCTTTAAGTCCATAAAAGTATTTAGAGGAGTCCTCCAGCTGAAACAAGAAAAAATGAGACTATGTTAAATTAAAGTTGGAGGAGAAAAAAACTAGTTGGGTTATTTGGAGAAGTAGGTTTTCTGGCACCTTTTGTATATCAGCAGGAAGTAAAAAATACCTATATATAGGTCACTTGTAAAGCTCCTGCTTTAGGTCAGTTCTATCCCCCTTGCAGCTATAAGGAGTTTGGTGATTTGGTTTAAAATTGAATAGCAAGCAACAAATACGAAAATAGAACTAAGCTTTTCTAGACTGCATCTCCAACTCTAGAATAACTATAAAAAAGTTAATCCGATCAGCACTGGAAATAGTAGAATTCACCAGATGCGTTTTCTGCACGTTTCTTTAAGGTAGACTACAGTGTGCCTACTTTCTTGGAGCATGTTTTTCTTGGGGGTAGGTGGAGCTGAAGTTTGGGAAACAAGCAGTGCTGGTCATGTCCCACACTCCAGTTGGAAATAAATTGCTTCCTTTCCTGCTCTGCTATCAGGCTGCTGTCTAGTGTGTAATTCTTTCATCGGGAAAATTGCATAACTGGCTCTGCAAGGTTCTGTAACTAAGCAGTAATAGTTCTTATGGCCTAACCCTTGGGGGATGACAGGCAGCTCCCTGGCTGGCTGCATTTCAGTGCCATCTGCTAATGGGAGAAAAGAAGTAGGAATTCTAAAGGAAGACCAGTGGACAAAACAGGCAAAAAATTCCTCTGCCCTTCCTCTTTCCCTCCAGCTGTCAAATCAGCAATGATACAGTTATTCCGTCATGATACATGTTTCCTTTAATGACACTAGTTTCCTACAAAACGTGTGGAACCCCTGCGGGTCTTGTGTAACTGAAGAAAATCCTTTTGTTCCATGGTTTTAATATCTCAGGAGTACTTATCATATGACAGCAAACCTTCGCCAGCAATCTAATCATTGTAATTGCAGTGAGCCATACCAGTTCTTTTTGTCTAAGTTTTGAGTCTACTTTAAAAGCCCCGAAGGAAAAGCATTACCTGTTCTGCCATAAATATGTACTTGCAGTGATTTGGTCTGAGAAAGCTCTGCATATTGAAGTGACCTCTGCATCCTACATGTGGATATCAAATGTAAATGGACTAAGGGGAAGACAGCTTGGAGAATCAGAAAGGTGAATTGTTAAGATGGTGCTGTGGCAATAATTCGTTGGAAGAATGTAGTATTTCCTGGAAGTATAGGGGATAAAGATGTATAGGCATCTCCATAAAAATAACATTCTTTAGGAGTCCACCATGGTGTTGCCTACTTGAAGTGATAAATTCATCTCAGTCCTCTAAAAGAACTTCTACAAAAAAAAAAAGCCGGGGGGAGAGGAATAGTATTTATGGTTTAAAAATTGCACACCAAAAAGGGCCCAAATTCTAGTCACAGGTTGTACAGTGTTTTACTCTTGGCTATATAGAGATACATAGAAATTGAATCCCGGAGGAAAATTAGTGTGAGATAATAATGTTTTATAGTAACATTACAGGTGTATTTGTGGATTCATATGTTTACTGCATACTAGTAGTACATGGGTGTACTTCTTTAAAAACTCAGTCAACATGCTGTTAAAGCTCTTTTTTTGTTGTTTTTTGTTTTTTTCCTTTGAGGAGTTTGGTTTCAAATATTGCTTTCTCAAAATTAAGAATAGTGGAGAAATTGAAACTGTTAACTGCAATGAAGCTAACCAATACGTTTCAGTCCTCTTTGGTAAATGAGATTTGCAATGTAAACAAGAAAAGAATTTAATCATTTTAATTATTTGAGAAGCTCTTTGTAATTAAAGTGAGTGAACTTTGATTTGCTGCAATCTTTATTACAAAAAAGGTTTTGTTCATTTGAAAAAAAATGCCAATATGTTGCAATTTACTGATTTCACTTTAACTTTTAATACTTATAAAATGATAGTTGTTAGACATAAGTGTTTTAGAAATGTGTAATGCATATTTTTATTTTTGACTGTTTAATAAAGGGTGCTAATATTGCCATCAATTGATTAACTATCATCCTTCATCTGCATATAAAATACCTTTTTTAATTACCACTGTTATCTACTGCGTGTGCGCAGAAAAGAGGGTTGTGTTACATTTTGGTACTGCTTATTTACCCTGCTAATCTATGGACAGTTTCAAAACATAGACGAAGCTTTCCTGGTGGTTGCTGTCACTACACAGACTATTCTTTTCCTCCCCTGATGCTTAGCATTCTCCAGGAGTGCAGCCAGCTGACCTTGAAGAAGTTGTCAAGAAGGGTGTTAAAACTGTGGTGATTGGTCGTGGCATGAGCGAGGCTTTGCAGGTAGGATTTTGTTCCATGATAAACATAAACTAGAACTGTTTGTTTTCCCTCTCCCTCTGATCGGGGGGGGGGGGGGGGTGNNNCCCCCGGGGGGGGGGGGGGGGGGGAAATTATGATGCTTTACGAAAAGGGGAAAAAAAAATCAGGATGCTGAATTAGCATGACTGAGCTCCTGCCAGGAGTCACCCTCTTCCTGAAAGAAGCATCATTTGAGCTCCTCTGTATTAGTACCAGTGTCAAGCAGTAAACAGGTTTACGTTCTGCAATTAAATTTAAACAAGGAGAATATTTTACCATGTCATTAGTCCCCCCTTTTAGAACAGGTTATGAACTAGCTCTCTAGCCTGCTGTAAATACTTTCAAAATTAGGCGTTTTTCTTCCTGATGTTGGCAGGGTGTCATTTCAGTAGATAAACTAACTCCAGAAAGCTCAGAACTGCTGAGCTTCACTTCATGAGAAACAATTCTCAAGCTTTTTGGTGAGGTGAGTAACACCCTATTTAGATTAATTACCTTTAGCTCCAGTTCTCTTTATTTTTGTAAGAAAGGGCTGCATTTTAAACTGTGTTAAGGAGAGATGGGAGGTGTGTATATACAAGTTGCTTTATTTAAGAGAAAAAAAAATTTATGTCTATCTTAGCAGCCAAACTGATAATATGCTCAGATATTTCTATCAATTACTTAAGTGCATCTACTAACAAATGCCATCAGTACCTGTTTTTCTTCAAGCCTTACAGTGTGAGGGGAAAAGAATCTAATATTTGCTCTTCCCATTTTCTTTTCTCTTCTGAGGTTCCGCCATCGACTGTGGACTATCTGAAGAAAAACGGGATTGATGTGTTGGTCTTGCAAACGGAGAAGGCTGTGGCAGAGTACAATGCCCTGGCTGCTCAGGGTGTCAAAGTGGGGGGAGTCTTCCATTCCACCTGCTGAGGCATTACAGCTCATTCCCCCTTCCTTGGCCGCAGCCAAATCACGGACACACCTCTCCACTGAATTCTTTAACAGTCAACAGAGTGTGGACTTACGTGCCAAGACATTTCTGTGCTGGCCATCTAAAATGCAAGGACAGTTCGTTAGTTCAGGATTTAAACAAATTGAGCACTCACAAAAGGGGCTGTTAATGAAATCATTTAATTACAGAACCATTTCCATACATTCTTGAGATTGACCTAATTGTCCTCTGAAGACTGTCCATATCCTGGTTACTTAATTTTTCACCTGTTGGCTAAATTAAGATACTAGGTTTTGAATGTTTTTTTTTAGGAAATGGCTGGAAATTACATTATTGGCTATTGGAATGCAGCCATGAAATATCTGATTGATTGGTAGATATCAAGCAGCACTTTACCACCACTGTATAAATAAGTTAAAATAAATTAGAAAGCAAACCCAGAACGTACACCTTTGCCTCCTGCTGGTGAATTCAGTCAGGATATTGGCTATGCAGATCTGTTTGTGACGATTCAAGAACATCACATAATTCAGCACTTTTAAGTTTTACGTTGAACCTGGAAAAAGGTAAAAAAAATGTCTACAGGGAATAAACATAAAAGCAGGGCCTTAAAGAATTTTCCTATTAATTATGACTTGTGAGGATTGAGTTGTGGAATGCGTATCTATTCAAAAGTCTCTATGTGCTTAAAATAATCAGAAAGATTTGTCACAAAACTTAAGTTTGCAACATAATCTGTTGATCTTTAGGAGATCAGTCTAAATTGCTGCTAGCAAGCTGGGGATGGATGTGAGAATTCTCACTGGTCATCATTATCTGATGGTTTAAACATTGTGCCAACAAGCCTATTATTACATGGAAAATTTAACAAGTTCTCTTAGTTGTTGGTTTTGGTGGGCTTCTATTAATAATACTAGTTACAAGTCGCCTTCCCCGCCCTCCCCGACCAGACTAATTCTTGAGCTGTGCCTATTGTCTGTGTCTATTAATGAGGGCACAAATATGTCACTACGGAAAGCCCTGAGGCACTCGGACCTATCCGAGCGGTGGTGGAGAGGCTTAGATTGCCGTGAGAACACATTGGCTTTCCCAAGACCCAAGTATAACCCTTCACAAAATACTATGTTCTTTTTCTGTTTCCTTGCTCTAGTAATCATTTAAAACCTTTTATCTGATAGAATACAATGTGGTGTAAGAGCAAAGGGAAAGTGAGTACTTGAATGCTTTATCTTGCAATCTCCTAATTACAGCAATATTTTCTATTAGTGTAGCTAAATTTGAGGCAACATCTTATCTAAACTAGGAAGAACTGCCTTTCCAGCTGCATCTGTGTTCTCTGGCACAGCAGCCGGTCTAACGCTCCTCAGAACTGCTATGACATTGTTCTGAAGAACTCGCATGGTGTAAAGCAGAAAGTGAACCACTGACCCAGAAGACTGCTGTCATCCCAAGAGAGTGCCAGTAGAACCAGTTCCTGCCAGTCCACAGAGTGGGGAGACTTTTTGCATTAAAGTGTCGTTATCGTAGAGGTGGTTTGATACTCTTGATCACTGTCATATATTTGCACTATTTCATGAGCTTTTGGGCCTTAAGGCAGCCTTAAATAGGAAAAGGCTTTGTAAGGCTTTTACTGAGGGGACAATTCCAATTTCTTAAGTACTGCAGCGTGCATGTTACACTGTTAGGACATGTTGAGCAAACACCTTATCTTTCACCTCCAGTTTCCCCCTCCCCCCCTCCTTTTTTTTTAAAAATGTTTTCATATTAATGTGGTATATAATGATGACAAAACTGCTCAGACCAGGTCCTGCATTTGAGAAAAATACTGTGGGCTCCTCACGCTGGTCCTCCGTGTTTTGTCCTCCAGAAGGCACGGGAGGAGCACAGCCTGTTTCACATTGCCAGGTGACTTTTAGAGGTGCGCCCTACCCGGCTTTGTGCTGCAGCCTCTTAATTGTTCCTTTCATTTGGCAAGCAGTAGGACACAGAAGATTCCACTTCTCAGACGGGGAGCTGCAGCGTGCAAAAAAACGGATTTCCCTTTTTAAAGGTAAACTGCAAAGTTTCACTGCCATCAGTACAAAATGTTGGTATCAGCGAGGAGATAATCTGCTGCAAGGCTTCTCCATCCGTATCGTCTATTGCTGCTCTCGTCACAGCTTCCCAAGTTGGCTTTGTCAGTTCCCACAAAAGCACCTGCTCCACTTGGGCTGCTCCAGTTGCTGAAAGCCCAGTTTCCTTCTTGGGGCCTGAAATTGCTTTGCTGGAAACAGCTGGGACTGATTCATCAGAAAATTCAAGCAGAGCTCAAAATGGTATATTTATTAAAGCGCTGCTTTCAGCTTAGAGCCAGAAAGAATTTGTTAAAATTACAGACTCATCGCCCAAATCATGGGAATGCCCTTTTGAAAGGGCAGGATTTCTCACACGTACCGCTTCTCTGCCTCCCACCGGGAAAATGATCTCCCGGTCGGCAGTGAACTCCCCACCCTGACGCTCTCATTAAAGCGGAGCCGCGGCTGGGCCGGGTGCCAGGAAGATTCCACCCAGCTGCTCTGCTGCCGAGCCCCTCCGTCCCCAGCCCTTATCTTTGTGAAGCAGCACGCGCGAGCTGGCAGCCGGGAGAAATGGGCTGTGAAAAAGCTCACGGACACACTGAAGGCAACATGACCAGCATTTTTGAGGGACATCAGGCAGCGTTTGTGCACCAGCCCGGCATCTATGAGCCTTCAAACTTTATTTCGAAGTCCCGCTAATATCCTGTTAGCAAATTGCAAACTTTAAAAAGAGCCTGCTCGCGGGTTCCTAGTGCCTGCTACTAAGAATAGACTGGAAGATGCAAGTCAAATAAGATTAAAATAGTGATTGTACCTCTGAATTAGTCAAAAGATTTGAAAACTCAGACAAGGAAGACAGGAATCCAGAGGAAACCCATGTCCGTGAGCTGGAACCCGAGATGATGTCATATGGTCCCGATTTTCTCTCGTCTTCCCAAGAGCTTGTGTTGTACTTTTTTGCAGTGACTCTACCCGCCCACTTAGGTTTTTTGTACTTTTAAAAATAAGATGCGTGAAAGCCACACCAGATTTGAGTTAATATCTCATAATCTTCAACTTTGTTCCAAATACATTTATGCATTGTTTTAAGCGTTCTTGACTTGGTAATCGCATTATTTACTTGCAAAGTTCTAAGAATTGGCCCAATGGATTTCAATGGACTTCAGCAATCTGACTATGAATTTCCCATTAAAAGCAGTCAGAGTTAGGCTTTCCCCCAAGCAGATGCCATGTATAATTAAATCTGGAAAAAAATAAAACGGATAAACACGACAACCCATTTTCAAGCCACTAAGCTACACCCCTTTCACGTGAGTTCAGCCTTTTCCTCTCTCTGCCAGATTCTTGACCCTCTTCCCTTATGTCTAACTAGGAGGTAAAATGCGGAGGTGAGGGGTGTTTGAACATTGTTTGTTTTCAGCAAATTATTTGCCCTTGCTTGTAGATTGCTCACTCTCCCTGGGGCTGCAGCTCGGTCCTGGCACCATGTTCCTACACTGGCAAACATCGGCAAGAACAGAATCACCCCGTACTTGGGTGGCTGATCTGAAGTCCTCTGTTCCCTCTTCACCAGAGATGAAAGATGCAAATCACCTTTGTGCGTGGGTACAGCCCTTTGTTTTCCTTTTCTTTCTGAGATCAATCGTCTTTTAGGATATTGCAGTGCAGAAGTCTAGCACTCACCAAAAATTAAAGGACAATGGGTGAACGGGTGGAGATGCTTCTGAGATGACACAAAGTCCCGGAGCTCCAGAAAGAGCATAAATGTCCGTATTTTTGCAAGCAGAAAAGCCTAAACGTCTCAAACCTGGAGGCGGGAAGGAAAAGCCAACATTTAGACTTCAACAACTACAACAAAATCTTGGAATACTTACCTATTATACAAATTTCCTGTCAGATTTCCCCTATGTTGGAACATGGTGTGAAAATGCGTTTAAAACAGAAAGTAAGCTAAAATAAATTGGAGATCAAGGTAAGCAATTTAAAATAAAAAAAAAACCAAAACCAAAAAACCCACCACAAACACAACCAAAAAGTAACAAAACAAAAGCAAACACCTATTCATTAAGAAGGGAAAGGGTAGAGAATAGCAGCAAGAGAGTGGTAACGTACTGTAGAGAAAGACCTGGTAAAACACAATGTATTTTAAGGGATGTTTTAGCAGGGCCTGTAGTGAGAGAACAAGGGGCAACGGTTTTAAACTGAAAGAGGGTAGGTCTAGATTGGGCATAAGGAAGAAATCTTTCACGCTGAGGGTGATGAGACACTGGCCCAGGTTGCCCAGAGAGGTGGAAGATGCCCCATCCCTGGAAACATTCCAGGTCAGGTTGGACGGGGCTCTGAGCAACCTGATCTAGTTGAAGATGTCCCTGCTTATGGCAGGGGGGTTGGACTAGATGGCCTTTAAAGGTCCCTTCCAACCCAAACTTCTATGTTTACAAGTCCCACATAGCATGCATAGTCACATAGCAGGGAAATCAAAGGTAAAGTTGAATCTTGGAAATATTACAGTATTAAGGAAATAGCATTTACATTGAATTTTAAGATCATTAGTGTTACGGAACACTTTTTTTTTTCAGTTCATCTAAAATGATGAATTAGTCATCTGCTTGAGTAGATGAAACCCAAGAAGAAAAGGAGAACCTAGGATTTCTTCTGTGATTCATACTAGGAATCAGAGAAGAAACTACAGGACAGTATCAAGAAGAGAAGCCAACTGTGGAATACTCTCATCAGGAGATTGGAAGTGTTTGTAGGAGTCTTAAATTTTCGAGTGGATTTAGACATCTGAAAATTACAGATAAAGAACTTTTCTATAGCCCTTCAGTATTTGATTCCCACTTGGTGGTAATACAGAAGGTGAGCAATCTTTGCGTAGTATGTTACATGAGCTCAAGCACAGCACGAGGGGAGTAGTAGAAATTTGTTCCGCTGCTAGAAAAAGAGAGAAAGGTGCCAAGATGATCAGTGGCAGAGAGTCCAGTTGGAGGCCTGTAGCTAGCAGTATTCCCCAGGGATCAGTGCTGGGGCCAGTCTTGTTCAACATACTCATCAATGACCTGGATGAGGGGACAGTGTACCTGCAGCAAGTTTGCTGATGACACAAAACTGGGAGGGGTGGCTGACACACCGGAAGGCTGTGCTGCCATTCAGCGTGACCTGGACAGGCTGGAGAGGAACCTCATGAAGTTCAACAAAGGCAAGTGCAGGGTCCTGCACTTGGGGAGGAATAACCCCATGCACCAGTACAGGTTAGGGGCTGACCTACTGGAGAGCAGCCCANGACACCATCCTGTGCAACCTGCTGTAGGTGACCCTGCTCTGGCAGGGGGGTTGGACTAGATGATCTCCAGAGGTCCCTGCCAACCCCAGTGATTCTGTGATTCTGATACTAAAAATAAAAAAAAAAAAAAAAAATTACGTCCAGAATGGAGTAGCTGTTTGGTCATCTGTTGCCTGGGAAGAAATGATAAATCGTACCAAATGCTGATAACCGCAGAGCGGCCAAGCTACCTTGAGGAAAGGCAGAGTTTATGCCAGACAGCTGGTTAACGTGGAGGGTTTAGCTGCAGGCCCAGGAAGAGCGCAACAACTTTGCTGCGCTGACAGAGAAGAGCAGCATTCAGGACCGAACAGGCGTTCCCTCGGCCCCCGGTCTCTGCTCCACATCAGCCATGGCCTGGAGCATATGGACACCACTTCAATGAGAAGTCTTTATTGGGATGACAACCTGCAGAAATACTGGTGAAGTGTAAAATTGGGGGGAAGGCGGGGGGGAAGAAAGTCTGTAATGAGCTAGCTCAACTCATCAAGGATCTGTATAAGAAGAGATGTACATCAACCCTCGTCCGCTGGGAACTGAACTGAGGGTGCCAACGAGAAGTCAGATGGTGCCAACTCAGCTCTTACACGCGCAGGAGGTTTTCAAAGCAGTGCCCTAAAGGTGAAATACCAAAAAAACAGTTTGTAAGAGCAGTAGCACTAAGAAAGGCTATTTAATTCAAGAATACCTAAAGCAGCTGAATAGTTTTATGGTTACGAGTCTTTGAACCACAATGTGTCAGTGCTAAAAAATTAAGAGAAAAATCACAAAAAGCTTGCAGTCATCTCTTATTAGGCTAGGACCGTGCAAACATGCATGTTCACTCATACAACAACGAGGGAGCACGTTAGTATGAGTTTTCCCAATTTTATTGTAGGAAAGCACATAAAGGGTTACTATTTACACCAATCTCTGTAAAACTGGAAAGTATTTCTTCACTGCTTTGTTTACTTGCTAAAAATACACCTTTTTTTTTTTTAATGATTGATTTATGAACACAAGTAACACTTTGCAGCTGCATTATAAAGTTCCACACATTAAGTGCTTCTATAAAATCCTACCAAAGGATCAGCTACAAGTCACAGGAGGTTCCTCAGTCTGCTGAAGCCTTGCACACAGGAGCGATGCACAGACAGGAAATTCCCACAGGAATGCCAGAAGGATCACATTTTTAGGAAGTTCTTCTCCTTCCACGCTCCCAGCTCACCTCCTTAGGGGAACACCGACAAGGTGCCTGACTGCTGCTTCACTGAGAGCGTGTTTGGCTACTTCAGCCCATCGGAAAGATTTGGACTGCCAAAACTGCTGCTGAATTGAAGAACTGCACAGATTTTCTCATCTCAGTAAGACTGGTTCACGCCAAGATCCCGATGTAGAAACAGATTCTCTAGAACTTAGGGGGATGGGGTTAGTAAATTTTCAACCCATGGTATTTAACTGCGGTTTTCCGAAAGGCATACAAATGTGCGAGAGACTTGGATTACAATTCGGAGATGAACATGCTTGACTCCATTTTATGTAAACAAACAAAGGAACGTATTGTTTTGTTGCTATAACTCAATTAAACTCCATGTCCTGCTAATTGGAGTTCTGCTTACACCAGCAGGTTCCTCCTCCCCCAGCATCACAATGTGAACAACCTGTGCCCTCCCCAAAACTGTACTAGCTTCAGTAGAGCCGTACAGGATGTAAAATAGCTCAGGATTTAGCCTATGGCAATTGGCACTTCCACTTTGAGATGTAGTTCCTACACAAGAACAATATAGCACTTTAGAATTTTTCTTTTTTTTTTGTTAACTCAGAATTTAGGTACCAACGCACAAATACAAGTATTAGACATTAAAAAAAAAAAAAAAAACAAACCAAAAAAGCCCCACACAAAACCCCCCAATTCCTTAGCTTCATTTCAGAGTACTGTAAAAATAACATTGATTTATGCACCTAAGCATTTACACAGTAAATACCTTAGCAAATACACAGCAGAAAGCCTAGAGGCCTCGATAAGTGAAAACTGAAGATACGGCCCAATGAAATACTACTGGAACGCTGGCTGAGAACTGTCTTGGTTTTGTTGATTCAATATAGAAACACCTGCGTTTTCCTGAAACTGTTCTTAACTAGGTGAGTAACTCCTGTATTCTCTCTGCTTCTTAACAGAGGAGACCTTCAGCAGCTTTATTTCTATGGTTGACTTTTGTTACGCAAGTATAAAACTGTTTTGGTTCGGTTCGCTATCTTGGAACACAGTACATTGTTTTCATGTGACCCAACAATCCCATAAATATATTTCTTTTAGCGCCAGACTTCACCGTCTGGCAGGTTTGGGCATGATATAGACTTTGACAGGTTTGCTGAAGGGTATGGTCCCTTCTATGCCGTTCTCAGGTTGCGGGAGAGCCTCCAAGCTCTCGCTCCAGGTTGATTTAGGAATTTTCGCAGATGCCTTGCTCCTGTTGGAATTGTAGGCCAGCAGCAACCGCACTTCAATCTGACATGGTTCTGCAGAGAAAAACAACAGAGTGACCCAAACATGACTGTCATCACATGGTGAACAACCAATACTGAATGAAATTTTAGCTCATGTAGGCTGGGTAAAGTACAGAACCATTCTGGGCTGAGCAGAATCCAATCCGCTGTTTGAAAATACAACTTTATCCTTACATTCAGCTCAACAGAACTAAGCACTAAAAGAAGCGTGGCCACCAGAGCGAGGGAGGGGATTCTGCCCCTCTACTTGTCTCTCATGAGACCCCTCCTGGAATACTGCGTCCAGCTCTGAAGCCCCCAACATAAGAAGGACAGGGACCTGTTGGAGCGGGGCCAGAGGAGGCCACGAAGATGATCAGAGGGTTAGAGCACCTCTGCTATGAGGACAGGCTGAGAGAGTTGGGGTTGTTCAGCCTGGAGAAGAGAAGGCTCCAGGGAGACCTTAGAGCAGCCTTCCAGTATCTGAAGGGGCCTACAATAAAGCTGGAGAGGGCGTGTAGTGATAGGATGAGGGGTGATGGCTTCAAACTGGAAGAGGGGAGATTTAGATGAGATCTCTGGAAGAAATTCTTTCCTGTGAGGGTGGTGAGATACTGGCCCAGGTTGCCCAGAGAAGCTGTGGATGCCCCATCCCTGGAGGTGTTCAAGACCAGGCTGGACGGGGCTTTGAGCAACCAGGTCTACTGGGAGGTGTCCCTGCCCATGGCAGGGGGTTGGAACTAGATGATCTTTAAGGTCCCTTCCAACTCTAACCATTCTATGAGTTTATGATTCCTTTAGGTTTTCTGTATGGACTTGTACTGTTTTTTGGCTGGGATAAAGTTAATTTTCCTTCATAGCAGCTCGCATGGTGCGAAGTTTCAGATTTGTCACTAAAACAGTGTTGATAACACAGGGATGTTTTAGCTATTGTTGAACAGTGCAACGCCCACGAGTTTTCTCACTTTTACCCTTCTGATTCTCTTCCTCATCCCACCAGAGGGAGACTGAGTGCCGGGTGGTGTGTGATGCTTAACTGGATCCCAGGTTAACGAAAACCAGGACCACATTACTGAAACCTAAATGAAACCTACTGACACCCACATAGTTTTAAGACGCTATGCCCAGAACTGCAGTGGTACTCCAGCCGAGACATCATCCGCACCAGACAGAACACAAGAAATAACCTTTTTCCACAGTTATCCCACAGTCCAGCTAACACCTCCCCGAGACACCTTTTCACCACACTCTCAACTCTTCTTTTATTTGTAGCTTGCAGTTACCTCTACCGCTTCTGCGATACAACTGTCAGTTAACCCGTGCTTTGTATCTGGGCATTCTCCTTCCTGAGCACACACTTTTTACTGGCCTTCAATAATTCTGATTGTCTTGAATTCAGGCAATTTCTCCATTTTGAATTCTGACCTTGTCCCCTGAACCCCTCCCAGCTTGGTGTCCTCCCTACATTTTATATGTGCAAGTGCCAATGTCAAAGTTAATAGTTAAAATAATGGCAGGGGAGATACCAGAACAGAATCCTTTGGGGCCATACTTAAAAGGAGTACGTGAAAGAACATCGCACTAAACAAAACTCTGCTGGTTAAAAAAAAAAAAAAAAAGATCATCACCAAATCCTACTAATAACTGCTCAGAAAAAAACCCCACATTTGAATAAATGTGAAGGGATTAAAAGAAAACAGGACAGAGGGAGCTGCAAAAAAAATACTCTCTGCTTTTGTTGTTTGAAGTCCATGAGCCAATTACCGAAGCCCTTTCATGGGGAAATGCGAATGCCAACTGAGACTGAACATGAATGTTGGAGTTGCATATTTCATCAGACCTAAAGGGTTGTTTTTTTTAGGGCATTAAAAGGGTGAAAGTTTAATCAGCAGTGAAATTATACTGTTGAGTACACACAGTTCCAAAGCTTCTCTGCCCTGCTCAAATACCTGTCAGATCTAAAACAATGAATTACAATGAGTCAGTTTACCACGACTCCTTGCCTTTAAATAAGGATGCAGACCTGACTCCTACAACTGATCTTGCTCTGCGCAGAAACGGGTGACCTCACCTTCAGCATGTGCTCCCACGTAAAGGCTCCCAGCGCCGGAAGACTGCATGCACAGCCCCCAGGGCGCACCAGGCACCTTCCCTCCCATGACAGCAGCCCCTCTAGTCACCTATGGAGCAGCAGTGCCCTGTCAACCAGGGAGATGTAACTGCTCAAAGGCTGTGAGAATCTGAGCAACGCCAAGGGTAACATCAACAACAGCTGTAGACTCCAGGATCCTCAAAGTCCCCAAGCCTGAGGATGGGGGTACGTCTTATGTGCAGGAGACTGGGATCAAGCAAGACACACTCCTAGAAACTCATAAAAACGTGCAGCGACACAATCACACGAACTTGTATCATTAACGTTACCTGTCCAGGCTGTGTGTGAGAGGTAAACTTGAGTTATCAGCCTGTGCCTTCCAGGACCAGGATTCCGAAAGTCAGCTGGTTTAGGATGGATTATTTGTGCTTGTCCATCTGGATACAATACCTATAGCAGGGCAGGGGTGTGTGGGGGGTGAAAAGGAAACAACTGAATGACAACTGGACTGGAGATTTGCAGAGTGTGCGTTATTTTGATGTTTTCTGTTTGAGTTCAGAAGGCAGGAAGGTGTGCTTTATCTTAGAGCCCGGAGTCCAGCTGCCTTAGATTTAACAGCCACATACTGGTCATTCAGACCCACAGCAGAGGAGGAAAACGTATATTGACATCAGGTTCTTCCTCTGTGTTGTTAACACAGGTTTTCAATTTCTTTGTTATGCAGTGAATTTGCATATTTTATTTAGCATCATACCACACCTACCTCCTCAGCTGCATTTGAAACTAGTGATTCAGCAGCAGGAAGAGTTAAGTTGTAAATACAAAGAGCCGAGAGCCTGCATATTTTTCTACCATTCAGAACAGCTCCTTTTGCTCCTCCCTCTCCCACTACACAAACTGGAAGTTCACCAGCATTTATTTGTGCTCGTGTCCATAACGTGCCCACTGTGTGTGGAAGCACTGCGTGGAGCACAGAACGGCATCAAAGCGCTCACAGCAAACTCTCAGGAGCTGTAGGGAAGTCAACTCAGCGCACTATATACAAGCCAGTTTCAGAATGTGTGGTTAAAACACAGAAATCAAACACTTACTGATAAAGCATACAATTATTTACAGTTTCAAAGTATTGACATCCTTAAACAAACTCCCCGTAAGACACAATCTTGTCTGCGTTCACGTCAAGCAACTTGCCTACCTGAACTTTAACGGTTCCTTGGGGATCCTGCACATGTTCCAGAGTTGCATCAACATCCAGTGCCACTACCAACCCCGACGTAAACCTCAGAGGATTATCAGATTCACCGGTAGGCTCAATGATATTTGCAGTAGCTCTATGGAGCTATTAGGGACAAAGTGGTTGGCAAAAATAAGGTGAGGGGAGGAGGAGGAAAGAAAAAAAGACAATCATTACTGTTCTTAATAGATAAATGGTGCATCAACTTTGGATTCTTTTGGATACTGCCAGGAATTACTAAGGCTTCTGTATTTTTAGCAGTAGTCATGAGGATGCTAGGCAAGAAGAAAGCCTTTGAAGAAATAATACTTGGGACTGACCAAAAACCTGAATCTTAAAAGCTTCATGATGTCCTAGAAATTAGTCAGATGCTGAGACAGTCTGCAAGGATACTGCATTTTAATTCTCTGTGTTCAACTGACCTGCTCTGGAAGAGGAAGGTGGAGGAAGGTACTTTGTCGCAGCGTTGTCTGAAGAATCTTGACCACTTCCGAAGGCTTGGATGTCACCAGTCTGGGCATTAAGTCCAGCAATTTATCTACAAAACTGCCTTGCATATGTGGGAGCTCAGAGATGAAACATCTGTGTTAGGAATAAATTAAAAATAAAATATTTTTTTTCAACATTTTCAACAGTATTACTATTTGCAGCCAAGCTACTTAATCCTTGTATTTAGTTACAATGACAGAATTAGATACGTAGATTCCTCTTCTGATGCGTGTCTCATACGTAAGATAAAGATTATTTTGGCTAGTTACGTTGGGACCATACCTTGTGCTCAAACTGAGAACATCAAGCGGTATGCAGATCTCACTTCTTATGTCCTTCATCAATACAGAGCCTAGCGGGCGAAGGAATCGAGATTCACAAAACAGGAGCTCGAAATGCTGAGGTACCCATCAACAACACATTAACGAGAAGCAGATATCATAGGGATTTGTCCGCTCAGATTGTGTGTGCAGCTGTAATGCTATTTAGACAGTAAGAGTGCTAATTAAATGAGACTATGGGCAATTCCAGTACTCTGCATTCAATCTCGCTGTCTCAACAAAGAGCCACAGCTGGGTGAAAGAGCCATTCCTGCTGTAGTTGCCTTGCGAACTTTCAAAATTGGTACTTCTCAGAGAAGATGTGCATATCCCTAATTCTTTACACTGTGCACTTTCACCTGGCTAACTAAATATCCGACTCATTACAGGATCTAACATACCCACACACCCAGTACGTGAGTTGTCTGACCTTCTGCTGCAGCAAAGTTTCCAGAATGGTTTTTCTCTACCAGTATTGATGAAAGTATTAATTATTACATCTGAGAAGTGAAATTTTAACAGTAAACTACAATCAGTACGGAAAACAGAGGTCAAGAACAGAGAACAGAATCCCTTCTATAGTTTGGGACAATGGCCTCTCACAAAAAGAGCATTTAATATTTCTTATTCTTCATATAGAATTAAAATTGGGCTACTACCCTACATCCCTGCATGCAGAAGATGCTTCGTTAGGCTGAGTCATTGGTGGCTTATCGCTTATTATCAGCAAAATCCCTGTTGTGTTTAGCAGTTTTATAAGCCCAGTAAACACTCGTGCAATTTGGTGGAAAAAAAAATGCACCATTTCTGTAGGTGAACAGCCTCTCGAACAACGGGCTCTCCTCCCCGCTTTTCAAGTCCGGTGTTGCACTGTATCTTCACCTACAGTCGAGTCTGTGAAGTCTGGCTAGGAATACCAGACATGCCCAAAGCAGCTTCAGGTCCTAAAGCCCTACGAGTGAGATTGTTTTCAGGATTCTGGTGGTGCTCTACAGGAGCTCATAATCCATAAATGGAAGCCTCTAGCACCAGCTTGGCAAAGGTGGAGAAAAACTACACTCTCCTCTGTATGTGCTACAAGCGTTACGCAGGAATACACGTCCTCGTGTTCCTATGACAGCCACTGCAGGGACAGCAAATTTCAACTGTTCTGTCATGGGATGCAGCTAAAACCTGGCTGCACAACCTAGACACGGGGATTTTACATGTCCGAGCATCTACAGGTGACCTTACAGCTAATTGACAACATGTACCATCATCCAGATTGCCTTCTGTGGAATTCATCACCGCCTGTAGAGTTCCATTCCTGAGAAACAGTGATGAGTTTTGCTGATCCTGAGACTCAGTGCAAGGAAAAGATACAAAGCAAGCGAACAGTTCTATTCACTAGCTACCAAATGAGCTAAGCATGAGGGAATGGGTAGATTCGGTTGCCTTGTCTCATCACTTAATCAGCCCCAACTGCCAAGCATATGGACCACGAATAAACGGGAATTTAATCAGAACTAGAGATGGAATTCTGCTCAGCCAATTCCAGATACCTATGTCTCTGGGCTAGCTATCCAATTCCCTTCTGAGTCAACGGAAAAAAACTGAGCATCCTTAATTTGACCTATTTTAGACATCCAAATTTGGATAAAATGAAAGAAGCAGCTCTCCAGTGAGAGGAGAGCTGGGTGAGTGCTTCATAAGCAGCGGTCTACAAAGCAAATGTCAACACCTGGGCGGGATAACTCCCACTTTGAGCATGTAGATGCTTCTCGAGCTCTCATTTACAATTTAGAAATCTGGATAAGGAAAAGAGAAATTACATTTTTGTTATACTCCCAGGAATGCTCTTCTACTGATCCTACATTTAGAAGGGAGTTTACTTCTTGCTGATCCTGAGACTTAGTGGGAGGAAAAGAGACAAAGCAAATTAGCTCATGATAGCAGGCAACGAAGTAGGACAGCAACAGGGGAAGGGACATGTGAAGAGATGAAGAACAAATGGAATATTCCCTGATGAAAACAGTGGGGAGATTTTCATAGAATCATAGAATAGTTTGGATTGGAAGGGACCTTTAAAGGTCATCTAGACTTTCTAACAAAGTGAAGAAACAAGGTTGTTTCTCACCTCTGAAAGGAATCCACTTCTTGTAGGAATTTTTCACACATCCCAAAAAGGGGTTCCACTCTGTAATGAAGATAACATTCCTTGTCTTAGTGTTACATAAAGAAAACTGGATCTGTGGCTATAAGCATTTAGGTGTTTTGGAATCCAGTTCAGGCTCTTAAAAGCTACAAGATCTTACAATTTTGAGGCCAGAAAGGCTGAGTCACACAAACATTAGTTGCAGATCAATCAGAAAGACAATTCTTTTCTGATGCTAAAAACTCAGTAACTAATACTTCATGAAGCAAATACAATTAGTGCATTCTTTGATACGTGACTTTTCCTCATTTAAAAAGGTCCCAAATATCAACTCTAAGACACACTCTGTGACGTTTTTAACCTATTTATATGTTCACAGCTGAGAGAACTCAAACCCCTACAAACATCTTCCTAATGATTTTGTCATCTAATTTAGTATTGTGCTGCTCTACAGCTACACCAAAGGCAAAAGAAGGCTCTTCATACTGGAGTAGTTTAGCAAACGGTTATCGGCATGCCATGATGTTTTATGTGTCCAATTTTTCCTTGCTGCTTTTTTTTAAACAAAGCTTTAGGAAACTAAGCTTACAGTTAACCCTAAGAGGGTCCTTTTACCACGTCATCCTTACCCTCTAGTGGTACGCGCAGTCACTATAAGCTGTAACGCCTTCGCTTGCAGTCTCATGTGGTGAATAATGACCACTTGTCTACTTTCCACACCGCTGTACATGAACTCCATTTTATAGGTTTCTTCCAAGATCTGTCAGACAGACACCACAGGGGTAAAAAACCCATCAAACTCTGTTAAACTCTTGCACAAGCATGATCACAAAGATTCTGGTATTTTTCCTCATACCAAGGAACGTATTAATCCACGAGTCTCATTCTTTTGGTGAAACTCCTCACCGCGTAAAGTGGCACCTAATACTAAAAGGTTATCTTGGTGATATTAAAGAAACAATTCATGAAACTTGGCCTGAAATCAAGCACTCCCTCCACTGGCAGTCTATCTTTTGACATTGCACTTCAAATTTCTAGGGGTAGAGCACTTGCCAACTCCCACTGGCTACTCTAGAATACAAAACGTGAGCAGCACAACAGAGCAACCTCAGCGGTCTTGCTCAGGTTTACATTTTTGGAACAGGTTTGGCAAAGTTCTCTTGAAAACAACTTTACATTCAACAACGTTTCAGGTGTTGCAGCTGAAGATGGGAACCATCACAAGGTAAGTACCATCCTGGCTTATTTTAGATACGCGGTAAAAAGCTCAGACAGGACATTGCACAGTTTACTCATCATACTTTATCTGTCAAATAGATGGGCTTAAGTAGACAAGAGAAGTGCTCAAATTAATACAGTTGAGTTCAGTATGGTAGCATAAAAGCCAAAACTTGCAAGTTATTTAACAGGAAATATTCCCTCACCTTGCATTGATGGGAAGTGATCTACATTCACAATCACAACAGATAAAACTTCTCAGGGGGATCACATGCTACTGAGAAGGGCACCCAAGACAGACAGTTCAATTAGAAAAGACTTAAAAAGCTGATAGGCTTTTATTTCTACTCATCCCTGGGGACAGCTGTCAACAGCATAGAAAGTTTTGATGCACAGCAGTATCTGCCTCTTATTACATCTTAATTAGCTGAAGACTCAAAATGTCAGCATAGTTTCCCAGCAGATCCATGAACTTGTTTTTACTCTAGATTTGTTTCTGGATTATTTAATAGCTTGCTTTCTCCTTTACCTTTTCGTAAGGCTTAGCTTCAGTTTTTCCAGGATCAGATTGTTTATACATCACAGAATCAGAATAACTCAGATTGGGTGGTACCTCTGGAGGTCATCTAGCCTGGTCCCCTGCTCAGAGCAGGTCTAATTAGATCCAGTTACTAAGGGCCACATCAAAACGTGAACACTTCCAAGAAGAGAGATTCTCCCCATCTCTCTGGGCAACCTGTTACAGTATTTAACCACCCTTACGGTGAATTTCCCTCCTTTTATATCTAATCAGAGTTTCTCATATTCCAATTTGCATCCAATGCCGCTTGTCCAGAGCAGTCTGGCTCTGTCTCATCTATATCCTATGACAAGGCAGTGGTAGACAGCAATAAATCTGCTCTGAAGCCTTCTCTTCTCCAGGCTGTAGAAGTCCAGTTTCCTCAGCCTCTCCTTGAAAGGAACGTGCTCCAGTCCCCAACCACCTTGGTGGCCCTCTGCTGAACTTGCCCCAGTTTGTCAGCGTCTTCCTTCTACCAGGGAGCCGAAAACACAACACAGCCCTCCAGATGTGATCTCCCCAGAGCTGAAGAGAGTGGAAGGATTACTTCCCCAGACCTGATGGCTATGCTCTTCCCTAAGAAAGCCCAGGATGCAGCAGACCTTCTCTACTGCCTTATGTTCAACGTGTTGTCCACCACGATCCCCATGCGGAACATCACGAGGTTCCCGTCATCCCAATTTCCCAGCCTGTCCAGACCAGCCTGAACAGAAGCCATGTCCTCCAGCGTATCAACTGGCTCCTCAATTTGGAGGAGCCTTATCACCCACTTATTCAACCAGAATCCTGCCAGTTTGGTGAAAAGGAAACAACGGGAGACTGCCCCAAAGGCTTTGCTAAAGTCAAGAGATGCGACATCCACTACCCTCCCCTTCACAGCACCAGTCCCCTCATCATAGAGAGCAATGATGTTGGTTGGGCATAATTTGCCCTTGGGAAATGCATTTTGGCTGTTCCCATCGCCTTGTTGACTTTCACTTGTTTAGAAATGGCTTGTAAGAGGAGATGGTCCATAACCTTCCCCAGAAGTGAGGTGAAGCAAAGCAGCCCACTGTTTTCTGGATCTTCCTTCTTGTTCTTCTGGAAGACGGGTGTGATGTTTGCCTTTTTACAGTTGTAATGGACCTCCACCACTCGCCTCTCATCTTTTGAAGATGAGAGAAACTACTCCACTTTGGGGGACTAAGATTTACTCCGACAGACTACAGCAGTGGAAGGTCAGAAGTGTATTATTGTCGCACGGTCAACGAAGGGCTCATATCTGAGGGCTTGCCTCCACGCAGACCCAGCTGCTTCTACCTCACCTGTTTTGCTGCAGCAGATGCTAACGCGTTCTGTTTCAGGTACAGAGGAGCTGCCACATTCCACAGCTTCTCCTGCAAGGCCTACAGAAGAAAACCATGAAAAGATGATAAATACCCAGTTCAGTCTAGAAGTCTAAACATTATAACCCTGTGCTAGATGGGCTTGGGAGCAGGGAAGATGCCACATCTCTCGGCTGTACACCAACAGGCTGGTTGAAAAAGCAGGCCAAAGGTGTCTTTTGTGCTTTTAAACACAACACAGGGAACCAAGGCCTCCAAAATACGTATTGTTCTATAAATACACAGATATACCTATACAACTATAAAATATAAAACAGAAGTTGAGAATAATATTAACAAAACTATGAATAAAGAGACTGGCTGAGCCAAACTCTTTGTACTTTTTAAAGGAGAACTTCATGCAGAGCAGAGTCACTTATCAGAAAAACAATAGCCTATTGCGTTATCACCTCCCCGAGGTCAGGGGAATCTCAGATTGCAGGCCAAAAAGTGGAAACAATAACTGTCCCCAGAAACACACCTACACAGTCATATTTCTTAGCTTTTCTGTTGACAGTCTCCACCCTACCAAAGATCCTGGAGTTGCTAAGCATACTGAGTGTAAAAATCAGCTACTGATATTTGTACTTTTAAAAACAAAACAAAACAGAAAACCAAAAACAACCCAACCACACCCTATTTGCTTTTTGATGTATGTTAAAAAAAATTAAGCTTGACTAGATGATTTATATCACTGCCTCCTTTTTGAAGCTGCCTGCCCTTAGATATAGCTACACACAAAGCTGGCCGTAGCCAAAGCTCAAGAACATACAGACTATATTCTTCAACTAGGCTGGCCCCAGCATCCCAGCTAACTATTCCTAAAAATCACAGCGTATGTAGAGCCTTTAAAGGTCTGGAAACTTTTGAGTCTTGAAAGGCTGGGAAATGAAGACACTTTCCCCCCTCCAACAGCTTCTTTTTGTTGGGGAAAGAAGCAATTGGAAAGGAATCTACTGAAAAGGGCTGCTCTGACATTTGGGCTCTCTCTGCCATGTCAGAATTTCTAATTGTACAATATTACAAGTTACTTTTCATTTCAGCCACATTACTGACTCCTCTACATCACTGAGGTACTCTCTGTTCTACAGCTCGAGCCCGGCATGGCTGGTGTAGTGTTTATCCCTTTCATCCAAGCAGAGCACTCCTCTTTGCCAGATACACAAACCATTGTTCTCTTAGCTAACATACACTGCTTCGCTCCAGCCAAGCCCTGAAAAAGGGCAACAAAGCCACCTCCAAATGCTGGTCCTCTGCCTGGAGAGCACATTTTGCTTTGGAAAAAGTTTTGGACTTAGGTAGAAATCAGAATGGTTCAGGTTGGAAGGGACCTTAAAGATCAGCTAGCTCCAACCCCTCTGCCCTGGGGAAGGAGACCTCCCATGCGACCAGGTTGCTCCAAGCCCCGTCCAACCTAGCCTTGAACACCTCCAGGGACGGGGCCTCCACAGCTTCCCCTGGGCAACCTGGGCCAGGGTCTCACCACCCTCACAGTAAAGAATTTCTTCCTGAGATCTATTGTAAGTCTGTCCTCTTCTAGTTTGAAGCCATTAACCCTCATCCTATCACTACATGCCCTTGTAAAAAGTCCCTCTCCAGATTGGGAATGTACTGAACCACAACACTGCTCATCTAAAATACCTTCTTTGGGTCATAAATGTATTCCAAAGATTTGAGGGCTGCCATGAGATGTGCCAACTGGCAGCTACGCGTTTAGCAAAGAAACTGAAATCCCTTCGCGATTTTACATAACAAAGCTTTTGGGTCCCTTCTGGAAACCTGTTTGTTGCTTGCTTTAGTTCTCGCTTTACATGTGTATAAATTACATTCAAACACCTAAAGGATTGCCAGGAGACTAACTTAAATACCAGCTGATAGCTTGAGAAGCGAAGCAAAAAATTAGTTCCTGTTTACAGCAAGAAGCTGACTCTGAAAAGGATTGCTGCCATGATGTCAAAGTAACCACTTCATCTTCTAATGCCAAACAGATAGATCATTTCAGCACTGTAAAAGAAAGCACGACTGATATTTTGCTCGATCAAGTCTGAAGAATTCTTTCGGCATGGGTGCCAAAAAAGCTGTCTACAAAACACTGCCTATAAAAACTCCACTTACAGCAGCAGTTTAGCAAAAAGCAAAGGCTACAGAGTAGTCGCCTCCATTGTGGTTTCTGTCAGAAAATAAACTGCGCTGCCAAAATGCACACGAACCAACATAATCCCTAGGTACAACAGCAGAGATCTGCACTGGCATGCTCATTGGCAAAGTTACTGCATAAATTATTTGCCACAGAAGGGAAGCAGGAATATCAGAAATCCATGGAACCTGCACTTTCATCACACATCAGCTTTCAGCACAAACGTCAAAACATGAAAGTGCACCACTAAGACGGATTGAAGGCATTTTTGCGGAACAGCCCAAAAAACCCAGATGAAGTCAAACCTTGATGAGGAGCAGCTGGCACTGAAGGTAAGTTGCAGTGAAATCTGCCATCCCTGCCAGTTCTGACTGCAGTTCTCCAAGCCTCTGAAGGTCACTGAAGCATGTGGGGGAAAAGGAAAAGGAAAAAAAAAAAAGCCAACATTGAGACAGCAAGTTAACATAAACACACTCAGAATGCAGTAACAGCAACGGTGAAGTCAGCTATTTCTGCATCTTGCTTTTTTCTTATCCTCAGAACAAGCACCACAAACAGAAACAAAACACGCTCTACAAAAGAGTTTGCACCTTGGGACTTGGCATCTCCTTTCTTCCTGGAGGCTGACACGAGCACAGCAGTGGAAGCAGAAAGTCTGTCAACCCACATTACTCGGCAGCCCTATGGGAACCATACAGCGTAGCAGTTCCAGATTTAAGTTAAAACACTCCAGCCTTCTACAGCAGCTAACGGCCCATTTGTGTTACACTGCTGGGAAATCTAACTATTCATGTTGGCTGGGAAAGGTTGTTTGGAACACGTTGGGCTCAGGCAAGCAAGCATATCTGAAATATAGCTGCCTTTTTAAAACAAGCCGAAATCTGATGTACTGATATTTGCCCGAGTAGCTGTTGTGTGCTGTCTGGTATAAGTATTGTAAATCATACGGCAATAGAAGTAGCTTTTAACTTCACAGGAAAAAAAAAAAAAGACAGTTAATGGAACCCAGAAAGGCTTTAGTTCTCTGCTCTTAGACTTGTTTTAAAATCAAAAGTGTGTATTAAGAAAGCAAAATTCATTTTTTGTTATAGAACTGAAAGTAGGGTGGATGATGTGGATTCAATATGTCTCTGTTCTCTGTATTTTGCTTTGATCCAAAGTGGACTAAAATTGCCACTCTACTTCCATGTTTCCTACAGCATTATTAAAAAGAATACTTTTTCTTCAGATGACCCTTTCCTTTTGTTTATTTTAGATTTATCCTTGCATTTATGATGCAATCCTGAAACTTTGGTTTTGCCAAACCTGAGTGCTCCCACATTCCAAAAAAAAAAAAATCCATGAGATTATCTGTATCATCTGCAGCCAAAGAAAACCTCTCCTAAGCAGACGGGCTGTGTCTTCCTTCAGTGCAACAACAGTCAAGCCAGCCCGAGCCCTACACAGAGACTCCATTTCGTCTTTTCCCAGAGAGAAAACAACAGACTCCTGGGTGCTTAATTCCCATGTCATGCTTAATGCATCACAACACACTACCAGGGAACAGGATGTCATCTCTCAGCTAACAGCTAGGCAGATATTCCATTTCCCAGTCTTCTACAGTTCCCAGTTCCACTAATTCTATTTCCTTACAAATCTTAAACAGATTTCAACATCCCTGCAAGACAAAAAAAATTCCTGTTGTATAGATGGAGAAACTAAACCACAAAGACCGATTTGCTAAAAAGCCTGTCTTGCAGTTTCAGCTGCAGAGCCTGGGGGAAGAGTGTCAGGCTTGAGCGTGGTCAGAAATTTAAGTCCCACGTAGACACCAGCTCCACGAGGTCTGCTCTGCTTCCCCTGATGACAATAATGACAAAGGAGGAGGGAGTTATGTCCCACCGCAGAATCCACTGCTGTGAGCTTCTTCCATCCCTCTCCTCTCAGCAACCAAATTGTTGGTGCAGGAAGCTCTTGCACCCTCTGCAAAATAACCTCTAACACTTTTTTTTAGTTTTGCCTTAAATCCTCCCTTCCCTCAAGGTTGGAAAACAGCAGCTGGTTTAGTACAGTTCCTGGGTGGTGATCCCAGCAGGAAAAAAGCCAAGCTAATAATTTCTATCAGCTCCACAGCATTACTGTCCTGTACTGCATACAGGTCACGCATGCAGCCGTCTCCAACACGATTCCTACACTCAAAATTGAAAACATTCATAGCCTGCAGGCTTTCCAGACCTTCATCGTGCCTATAAGATTCCGGATGACCTGCCAAGAGATTACCTTTTTCAAGCATTTAGTGCATTAAACACTTTGAGACTATGTTTTAGGCTGCACATAGTAGCTTCAAAACAGCTGAGGACAAACCATATAGTTTTCACAGCTGGGTCTTCGGTGAGGAGCACACTGTTTATTTGCCACTGCAGGTGGGTGTGAAAGCGATTTACGGCTACACATACAGAAGAGTCAGCTATTTTGGAGGAAGGAAAAAAATAAAAGCTTTTTGGAATTCCATATGCCAAACAAAGCCTTTTAGATTGTTTTTCTAACTCGCAAAATAAGGCTCTTTTTCTCTTTCCAAGCAGAGGAATCTTATTGAAAGGATCCTTTTCAAGTGTTTTGTTTGTGTAAATCAGTCCAGAGATGAAATGGAAGAGGCAACATAAAATCCACATTCAAAAGCCATAGCGTACACCCTTATCTATACAACGGCAGACAGCAACACGCAATAATATTGTCTATTCCAAGAAAATCTCTCTCTGATTTTCAAACCGATGAAGAATGCCAAAGTCCTTTATAAGTAGGACTGGCGATAAGAACCCAACAAAGCACCAGAAGCAGGTCCTCTCCTGCTGAACAAAAGGTCCCAGGACCTGGAAATTAGAAGAGCAAAGGGGACAACCTCTCTCTTCCCACAAAAAGGAAACAAAAAAACCCTGAGCACGTACATTAAAAATAATATGATCAAAATGAGGGACTCATACAGGGACAGAGAACTAAGAACGACACACAAGGCTGTCATCCATAAAAACTGAAAGTGTATTTTACCATAAGCGAACAATCAAAGATCTTACCAAGCTCTGAAAAGATGTTCCCCTAAAACACACTCTAATTATTCAGTGGGCAGAGCCAGAGCCGAGACCATCAGTTTTGTTTCAAACAGGCCGTGAATACGTTTTTATCACAACGCTCTCTAGAAGAAGGCTCAGACTAAGCACCTGATGACAAAATACAACACTTGATACTCAGAAGCAAAGCACCCGCTTCAGAGAAACTGGGAATCCTCACTGATCTTCCCATGAACTGGTCAGCTTGCAGCCTTACCGGATGGTAAATTCCAGCAGCTCCTGTATGCCCTGTGGGTCAAGGTGCTGAAGGTTGTAAACCCTCTCCAGGCTCTGATGCAAGAACTGCTGGGAAGGATCTTCATGTGGTGTAATACTGGGAGAGACAGGGGAGGACAGCAGCTTTCTACCTGGCAACTAAGCAAGAAGAAACATCTGCATACAGCAAAGTCTAACACAAGTAACAACATTGCAAAACGCTGCCGGCCTTATTTAACAACGACCAATTGAGCGCTCTGATTTATTTCTCAAATTCAAAATTTCTGTCAAGGATTTCAAGTTTACATCTTTTATCTTTGTTAGTTACTACTCTCCATTTCACAATCCACTTGCAGCTAGAGATCTTCAGGTTAAACTTCAATATCCCTTTGAGGTAACCATCTTCCTCACCTGCTAACTATGACACTGTGAAGCGAAGGGAAGTCCCAAGACCACAAACCGCAATTGATTTTACGAGCTGTAATATGACTTATGATCAACTTCAGTCCCACCTGTACTTCCATGCAGGAAAAAACACACTTCAAAGCAGCAGAGAACATCTCACCTGCGCGTAAACCGATTAGGTAGGACACAGGCCAAATGCTGGAAGATCTACAAAGCTCCCCTTCCCCACACAGTGAGAGCTACAGAAAGCTCCCAGGAATCCTGCCCTCCCAGTATTCTTTCCTAACCAGCAAACCATGTGCTATTCTCACTTGAGAGCAATAATGTTATTATTCTCCCCCAAATATTACAAAATCCATATTGTAAAAATTTAGCTCTTCTTACTTAATGTACATTTCAATATTTATTCGCTTGGAGCTTGGGAGAAAAAAACTTTCAGAATCCAAGTGTTACACAGGAACAGAGGTGGAAGAGACCAGCAATATTCGTTACAGAGTGGCGAAGTACAAACCAAAGTGGTTCAACTTACTCTTAACGGAGGGACCAGATGAGAGAGACTGTCCCGAAGATAGGCGTAATGTCTGAATGTATGATCAGAGAACAGGGCAGGCATTGTTGGGCAACTTTTAGCAGCGTTAAAAATCAGAACCAGAACAGCAATGTCTATTGAAATGGATTGTTAAAGAAAAATAAACAACAGCAGGAAGAGCTCCTTGGGGATGGCAAGTTAAAACAACAACAACCACCCTTTCTTTGCTGGAGATCGTTCAGGAAGTTCTTTACAGTTGGAGAACGCTGAGCAAAACCCAAAGAGGCAGCTGTCTGAGCAGATGAAAACAAACTGCAAAGCACAAACATTACAGGATGGGCCATATTGAAGGAAGGATGTTAATGCCAACACGGGATGGCTCAGAGGCAACACAAAGGATAGGAGCCAGGGATTATAAACACAGAACATGCTCATTAGGTGGAGTTTCATTCTTCCTCAAAGCTTACACTATGCTTACCAGTTTGGTACCCAAACACCACCTAAAATTAAACATTTGCCTCCGAGTCTTTGAAAATTACTGCATTTCCTACGATGCCCTGAAAAACATCCCTCTTGCACAGACTTAAAACAAACCAAAGAATCAAACATGGGAAGATGATTCTGGAATAGCAAAAAACATTTTCATGGTCTGAGAGACCGAAAAAAGCCAAAGGCTTTAATCAGTTAGCCCAAAGGCTGGGGCACTCACCTGCACAGGGTTGACCCCAAGCATAAGATCTCTAACAGGAGAGCGTGAAAGGACCCCAGTGCAAAGCTTATGCTCGTCTGGGCACTCATCTGCACAGGGAAGAAGTAGGTTCAGCCACAGAAGGGACTGAATTCACGTCTCTCACCTCCTGAAAAATCCTCTGTACCCGTGGGCTGCCAAGCATAAAGGTTTCCACTAGACAAACCAATTTCTCCTCTTTACTCAAAATCCTTTCCAAATTTTCAGCTGAAGCTATTCAACTAACCTGAATCAAATTTGCCAAGTGCTTTGAATCAAACAAACCCATGTTTTTAATTAACAGTTTACACTGGAAACACACCATTCAGGTCTACCTTGTAGTTTCTGGTTCCCAGGCATGTCCTCACATGACATATCTCCATAAAATTTGGTGGCAAGTTACCTCCAGAACATTCTCTAAAATAATACTCTTTCATTCAGAGTAGGAAGGTGCATTGAGCGAAGTAACAGCTTTCCCCCCACCCCAATGTTCCTTCAGTTCTCAACTCATAGGACAAATTTACACAAATTATCACTCAACCATGTGATTATGGATTAATCTTCCTCTCCACCTGATTCTAGCCCTTTTCAATTCTCAAAAGGTATTTATTTAAACTGTATAGAGTTTCTAGCTGATAGCCTGGGACTGGTAAGAGAAATGAAGAGTAGCTTCACAGAGGAAGAGAGTTGTTCCACTCTAACATGTCTCAGCATGCATCAGAAATAACATTACATTCTGCAATCGCACAGAAGGGAAGCAAGGAGAATGAACAATGGAAAAATGGTATTTTGCACTTCCAAGGTATCCCCTATTGTTAAAGATAATGGTATTACAATAATAGTTTGTATTCTAAAGAACTAGAAGAACTAACATTAATATAAGGATTTCTGATTTTGAATTATTTCAAAAAGATGATACATTTCTAGCATTATGGGGATTCAGCCACTGCTGTACTCAGAGACGGTGCTGTTCTGTACTCTGCACAACAGTGAGGATACGAGAAGTTTTACCTAAAAAGAAAACAGACAAGGAAAACCACTCTTCTCATTTAAAGGCTAAAACATCTTCAAAATTAGTGCAAACTAGACAAACGTTTTCACATCAAAGGACTCATCTACAACGCCTAAACCTTGACAAATTGCCTGATAAACAGATTATTCATCACAGCATTAAAAAAAGCCAATTATACCACATCGGTATTTATGAAGATGGTTCCAGGTAACAGTTATTCCATCACCTGCTGAGTAATAAAACTAAGCAGCAAAGGAATTCAGAAACAGCTACAGGATTGAAATGTTTTAACAAATGTGACCATCAGGAAAACATGAATAAAATCTAATACAGTCAAAACCATTAACTGGCTTCATTAAAAAGATACAGGCTGGGTCATCCATGTCTGGTTCTGGAGTGTCAAAGAACGGATGTGTGCTCAGCAGCTCAGGGACTAACGGAAGCACCAAAGTGGGATGCCTGCTTCCCAAGAACTTCAAGCATCTGAAAATACACAGATTGAAATATTTCTTCGTAAAATGTACATTGCAAATTACAACACTTTAAAGCACTATTACTTTATGTTGCAGCGGCACATTGAGGTGCTGGTCAGCATCAAAATCCTACTGTCCAAGTGTATGGGTGTCCTAGTTTGAGGTAAAACAGAACCAATTTTCTGTTCAATAATTTTATTTTGCAGCTCAGCCTCTTCTAATTATTGAAATTAATAGCATATTGCGAACTCACAGCAACGCTCTCTCTTCACGGCTGAGTATTTGCATTAATATTTTATAGGATTCAAGAAAACTGAGAGGACAGCTTGAAAAAGCAAGCAGTAATAAAATATGTTTATTTAAATTGTCCAAGAAATACTTAACACCCGGAGCTATACAACCCAAGAAAAGCTTTCATACTAAATGCTCACAAATAAGTGTATTTTTTTTTTCCTTAGAAACAAAAGAGTGAAGAGGTAAAAACCCAATGAAATAACAAAACCCAAGAGCCTCAAACTCCCAAAACAATGTATGAATACATGGGAAGACAAAGACAACTAAAATAAGTGTTTCCAATAATACCCAAGAATTCCACCTCAAACCATGTGTGCTGGAGCATCTCTTCCTTTGTTACTTCCATTAAACAATCAAAAAAACCCCACACAAATGTTCACTCTTTTTGCTCAGACAGAAAAAGTCCCTCCAACAGCACAATGCCACGCAGCCAGTCCACTCATCACAACTGATATAATCAACTGCTGGTAAATATTACCATTTAATGCAGTGTCAAGTAAGCACAAAACATTCGTTGCATAGAAGAGATGAGGTTTTAAACTGATGGTTGACTTCATCTTTTCTGCGGATGTTTTCAGTGCTTGTAAGAGGGCTATTTCCAGGAGTGGTCATCAGTTTGGGATTCCCAGTAAAAGTATCAAAAAGCAAGAACAACACAGAGTTTCTACATCAGTCATGAATATGTACAATGCTTAGTATAACTGCTATTGCAACTATATATAGAATAACAGGTTTGTATACCTGCAATACCTGTTACCTCCTTAGCTAGCTCAATATTTGCTTAACGCCTCAATTACTGAAAAGAATAGGAAAATAAGTAGACACACAAGGACACTGAACGCACTCACTTCCATATGGATTCTCTGTCCGTGGGATACTTAGTTAGGTTTTTCAGCAGCTCCACCAGTGCAAGATGGATGCCTTCTTTAGTTGAGACATTGGTGCAACACAACAGTTCATGAAGCGCTTCCCGAATGTCCCTTGAGGAATCCTTAAAAAAAAAACAAAACAAAACCAAAACCACAACGCAACCCAGACACCTTTGAGCACCAAGAGAGAAGATGTGCCTGCATACACATTTACTTTGAAGGCAGCAGTTCCTGTTCCTTGGCTGACTTAGTACTAGAGGCATCCGGCAAACAGCGCACGTTTCTAGTTATAGCAAAGCACAGATGAAGTGACAGACCAGGCAACTGCTGCAGGGTCTCCTCCTGGTCTCTTCCACCCACGTGCTTCATTTACGGGAATGAATGGGAACTGTTTCACCACTGACCTTCTCAAGCAGAGCAAGAATCACTATTTGGTTAGGGTGATGTTGTACCCTTAGGCATAGGCAATAACAGAAAAGGAAGGCGCTGGGTAACTCAGCAAAACAATCACCAAAGACTGTTTTATCATCTTTGGAGAAGCCTTTTATCATTCAGCAGCTGAAGTTCAATTCCACAAGCCTTTAACCCAGTCACCAGCCCCCAGGGGGTTTGCGTAAGCGTTGAGGACATGTCAGTGGCTGGACAGAATAGATTAACAGTTATCAACTATAGGATAAAGCAACTGGACCTGACTACGGGTTTACAGATGGACAATGGAAAAATAAAACACACAAGTTCAGTCAGGAACTTTGTTATGATCATACGGGATCCCTAATTACTGCTTCTAAAGTCACATTGCACCCATTTTGGTTTTTAGGCCAGGGTGACATTGTACAGAGGAGCTTATGCAATCTCCAAGCAGTATTTTTAGAAGTGCTGTGGCCAAACTCCAGCTTAATTAATTACATTCCTTCTGCCAAAAACCACCTTGCTGTTCCATATCAATGTATTATACTTCTTTGCTACTATCAGCATTTGTGTGGCACTGCTGGATAGAATGTGCAAATTTGACAGGATACAAGAACTGGATGCGTTTCAATAGCAGATTTATTTTTTCTTTAAATTATAATTTGCTAAGTATCAACAGCTCATTCATCACTGCTTTACACAAAAGAAAAAAGAAAAAGAGCAGTCCTCTTGAAAAGGCTCTTAAATGACAGCCAACACACACAAATGATCAAAGGAGGAAAGCACAGCAGGGCTTCGCAGCTGTTCCTTATTTTGGTGGTGGAAGGCAGACTATGACCAACGAGAAGACATACTCTAAGGACTGGAATGAAATGACCACGGAGGTACCATACTCTAGGCGAGTTGCATGGGCCACTGGAAGGGCAGTACAGAGACAAGGGAGGCAGAAGACTAGGAAGGGACAAAGAGGAGCACAACTCAAGAGAAACGGAGATCAAGAACAACAGGGAAAGCAGAATACGATGCCAAGTGAGCAAAGCAAGGGGTAGCTAGTAGAGTTATTCAGATAAAGTCCAAGCAGTTGGATGAAAACAGAAGTTATCCCTGTCCGCAGCTGTTCCATATTTACATTCTCAGAACAAATTTAGGCACAAAAGTTAACTCTATTTTTCCAAATCCTTTATTTTGATACTGGAAGATAGATTTTACAGAAAGCTAGGAAGCACCTTTCAAAAATCAGACAAATCCATTAAAATGTTAATCATTCTCACACTTTAGCTACCCTAATACCTGCTAATCATTACGATACTATAAACCATAATACATGTATGATTTATCATACATGATAAGTCAGCACAGAAGTGCAAGACAGAACCCCAGTCTAACTATGACATTTTTATACCTTGATGCATAAGCCCCCAGCTTGAACAAATGTAAATCAACTACATAAAAATTTGAGGCACCTAAAACTCTTTGCTGCATTTGCAAATTCAGATCATATTCCACAGCATTTTTTAGACTGATAAAATAGGTTGGGTAGTTTGCTTCCTCCTGCGGCACGGCTGAAAGAAGCCACTGTTGCCCTGGGTCAAGCAAACAGCAGGTGAAAAGACAGAAACAGCAGATTTGCAGCACCGCCCGAGGCTGGGACACTACACAAAAGAAGCAGAGACTTGTCTATCACATGCAGCAGAACCAAAACCCCATGCCCTAAGGGCTATAGCTCAGCAAATAAAAGAGGTTTGAGGGAAAACAGTTTGGCACAACACTGTTCATACAGCCAAAAAACTCTTCCCCCTTCCAGATCAAACCCATCAACCAGGAACAGCAGCTGACTTACGCTGTCCCCTGGATCCTGGCTGAGCACTGACTGGGAGGCTGCTGGTTGGGAAAACCCAAAATTATACTGCAGAGCACGCTAACAAACCCTCTGAACAGTCAGAAGAGAGATCTCAGGCCCATGCCCTGTCTCTGCTTGGTGAGCAAAGGTGTAGCCAAAGCAGCTGAACAAAGGAAACAGAAAAGAAAATGAAGTTGTATTCAACATGAAACGGTGCAGAGTGCCAAACCACAAACCAGGACAGAAGGAAACACACACGAGGCAACAGCACAGCAATCAAGGGAAGAGTTTTTATCCAAAATTCATCTATTTCAAAAGTACTCTGTTGTCCTGGAGATTACAAACTACTAGACCTTAGGAGCCTTTGGGGGTCTTCAAAGAAGAGGAAAAAAACAACAAAAAAGGTGTACAGTTTCAGCTCAGAGGAAGGGGCTGATTAGCATTATATAATTGTAACACCTCAAAGAAAGCAGGAATGCAATTTTTTCCTCCCTCAGGAATTTCTTACCTCCAAGACAGCTAACACAGTATCCAGCTGGTCTTCCCGCAGCGTGATGTTGTTGGAAATTTTTCTCATTGTGTGTATTGACTGCAATCTCACCTCCTCGATTTCATCATTAAACATGTCAACCAAAAAATCTAGGCATTTCTCCGCAAAAGAAGGTGAGGACTGAGCCAACATACAGAGGGCTTCAACCGCAGCGATCCGAACCTCTACCAAAAAAAAAAAAGGGGGGGAAAGGGGAGGAATTAATTGTTAGTGCTTTTTGAAAGGACGTATTACCCAACAGCCAGGCCTCATATTATTCAAGGACTGGGCTAAGGACAGGAGATGCTAAGGAAACCCTGAAGATGATGGAGATTAAGAAGGGACCTGTGCCATTAGGGATCTTTTCACAGGCAAGTCTTCAAATCACAAGCTTCGCCTCTAATACAGTGTGTGCTGCTGTCGTAAGCATCTGCAGAGGGACTTGCGGGTGAAAAATAGGTCTCCTATCCAGCAATAAATATTACATATTTCACAGCACGTTTTGCAAGTGTAGCTATAACCCTGGTAACTTAAGCAAACTAATTTAGGTAATTAAACTCTGTTTGTTTTATTCTTCCTGACATTTTAATTGCTCAGAGCACTCACTGCATTTTTAACTTGCCATGTAGCACTTTATGAGTTCTGAAAAGCCCTAGAGTATCAGCATTTTGGCGGTAAACAACGAAATTCCTCTGCTTCATGACTTTGGATTCCTCAAAAGAAAGGAAAACGGTGCCACCTAATTATTAAAATGACTTGGAATTTAAGCAAAAAAAGCATCAAAAGGTGTCCAGAGTGTATTCACACTGTAGAATGTTGCAGGAATTTGAAGAATACCCAAATATAAGAAGCTTAAGTGGAGATGAGATTCTCTTCCCTACAGCCATCCTCGCTAGCTTCCGTAACATTTATGTGCCGGGATCATAAAAATAAGAATTAATCTGATGTTTTGCAAATATTATTGTTTTAAATATACTTTTATTTTTCATTCAAATTAGGTCATCTTGAAAACATTTACTTAACTCGTGTGTAGCTTTTAGGCCTATTGTTCTTAACGAACATATTCAATTCCTGATGATTCTGATTAAGTAGAAAAATGCAAACAAAGCAAGAGCCCTGCTTATTCTGTAACGAAGTTTTTGTCACAACTACGAGTCTCCGTGGTCATTAAGACCAAGGTATTAGAGAAGAAAACCATTTTGCCAATATTGCTTTCCTAAGCTGACACACTAATTTATATTTAAGTTACAACATGGGATTCAAGAAATGAAGCAGCACTGCAAGTAAGGAAGAAGAGAGCTCAGCAGTATTTAAAAATGCTGCAGCAGAGGGAGAGATCTACAATATTTAAAGATTTGTGTATATTCCACGTCTGTCCATTTTAGCAACACTCCCCAATAGCACCATACTGCCACAAGACCTATGGTACAAGAAACCAGACAATGTCTTTCCCAGGTCATTGGACTGAGCCAGTGAAAAAGATTTTACTGTTACTCAGAAAAAAACCAAAAGTTGCATTTTCAAGCTTCAGGGAGAGTTTAGCTATCAGGAAAACGTGCTTTTATTTGCAGGAGTCATGGAGCAATAAACCAACTTTTACAACAAAATCTACAGCGATATTTTTTGTTACGGTGGTTTTGTACCTTCTAATTTAGCCTCGTCATTCCAGTAACATTAAAAGCAAATTCAGGAATAACATTCAAAGCTCGGCATTTTCACAGTTCAATGCAAATACCACCCATTCTCAATAGCCATGGGAAAGTTGGGCTGGGAAGGGCAACACACAGACTTCCCTGAGGCTGTCAGCATGGTCAATGCTACAGCCAAGCCTAGGACCTCAAGAACATCTGTGTTCCAGTTTGACACTCATAATTCATCCTCTTTTTTAAAGAGCCGAGCAGACATCATCTGCTGGAAAGAGACTACGGCCTCCAAGTCCATCATAGGAAGACCACAAGAGAACAATACAATAGCACTATGGAACAGGTAAATGTGACCTCAGAACACAGATATTTCCATTAAAGAAAAAGAATTCTCATTAACATTGCTAAAGATGTAAGCAAGACCTCACCTGAAATTTAAGCACCCGAAAACATACAGATCCAGTCACCAATTTTCAAGAATAATGCATTCTAGCTGGCCAAGAGGAAAGCTTTTACAGCAGCAGAGACTAAAAGGAGCCTAGCCTGTTTAGCCCCTTGCAAAATGAAAGCTGTCTATTAATTCATTAGGGGAGCCAATCTATGAGAGAAGCAACAACTATTTAATCTGAAACCTACCACTGGCTAAGAACAAATGGGTCTAAATTGGCTATGGATAAAATTGGGTTGGAAATTAGAAAAAGAAAACTTCTGTTTGTTGGAGCTGGGGGATTCTGAAATATTTTGAAAAATATGTGGGTTTGTCTCCACTAGTTCGAACCTTTGTTAGGATGGAAGCTGCTATGTTTACACAATGAATGATTACTGGACTCTGTGGACGTAGGTTCCTTGTACTGCCATGTTTTAAACAACAGGTTCTATAAATTTCAATTTTCCTTCCTGCAGAGAAAACACCAATTTCAAACAGCGGCAACTGATGTTGCCAATTTAGAGCCACAGGCAACTGTTAAACTTAAGTCACTAGAAAAATAATCCCAGGGGCTTTCTACATAACATAAGCAACCACTTCTTACCAGATATTCTACTAAAACTTTACTGTTTATAGGAAGCTATTTGGTTTTGGCTACTTAATGGAACATTTCTATCCAAAATTGTGTGCAGTGCTGTAGCAGCTCTGAAACAAACACCATATCAGAGATCACAATGGAATAAACCCCCACCACCCTAAAGTCCACAATTCGTTAGAAAACTCGATACACAATAGCCAAGTGATCTATTTTGACAACAAAAAAAGCAAAAAACAGATCAAACAAGCAAGAAAGCATATTAGGCAGCACACATCTCCTTTAGTCATTCCATAATAAATTAACACTTACCATACATCTCATCTTCCAGGCCATGAACAAAGGCCCCACAAGCTCCGGATTCAATCAAGTTTACAGCACCCGTATCTATTTCTTCTTTGGGAGCATCATCTCCCCATTTTCTGCCGCTTGAAAACTCCCCAGAGCTGTAGAGTTCTTTGGCTCTTTCGTGTGCAGTGCGCTTCCTCTGTCCAAACAAGTTTTTCAGTTACAACCATGGTACATTTTAAATATGACCGAACAAAATATTAAATGGTTTTTCTGGATTTGAAAATAGATGTAGCTAGAGGCTTAGACATTGACAGAGACAGGCAAATGCTAAGGAAAGCAAACACTGCCTTCTCTTCTGTGAATATTTCTAATTGCCAGTAACTCTTTGTACTTTTGGTGTTGGGAAAGGATAATAACTAATACATTTTAACATGTTCTTAGATATCCATTATAAGAACAGCCAAACTGGGTCAGAAGAAATGCCCGTCTTGTTAAGTATCCAATAACTGATCTGCAAAAACAGATGCTATCACTTTGCAGTTCAACTTGTGAAACCGCAATTAAATACTTTAATGACTATCAATACTATACAGAGTTCAGCAACGTGTAAAATGCGATATTCATTCAGCAGGCTTGCTCTCCTTTCCCCCCACAGTGTAAAAAAAGCTGTGCAGCACTTTCTTTAATAGACTTGACCAAGCAGCCCACAAAAACTAGCAGCTCTAGCTTCACTGTTCTTTTGTAGACAGAAAAATTGAATGTAACACCTCAAGCGAGTTGCTTAAGGAAGGAATTTTACTGAGAAGTTTTGCTCTTAGGGCTCAGGAGTCCCAGCCTTTAGCTACTCATGTCTTTTGAGAGGTATAGGTCTACTGGTCAGATCTTGCAGGATGTTTCCATAAGCTTGCTCCCAGAACTAGGATGCGATCACTCCATATACAATAAATAAAGGTTTTAGCCAAAAGGCTGTCAGAAGAACACAAACATTTACCTCTCACCTGTGAAACCTGAATAGCCTAGAGCTGTTTATTACATGCTCGGTTAATGAAATCTAAAACTAGCAATTGCTTCATTGACTTTAATCTGAAAGAAAACCTGCCATCATCAATTAACTCTCAGCAGCCCTGAGGCAAGGACACAGTAAAGAAACACACTCAAACATTAACATACCTGCTGTGTGATTTTAGTATGCCACACAGAGTAAAAACAAATCCAAATATTTACATACCCTCAGATCTGACATAAGCTTCTTGTCAAGGGTCTGCTCTAAGAAATGGGAGCTAACTTGTTGCATAGAACCCTAAACAAACGAACAGAAAAAAAAAAAATCAAAAGGAAGAAACAGGATCATTCTACATTACACCATGTAATTTCCTGATTTACCCCAACACAGCGTCCAACCTTATCCACTCATTCTAACAGCTTTATACAATGCTTGACACTACCACATGTCAGAGTCTAAAGAATTTTACTTAAGACGGTCAGAACATCTTATTTTCCCACTGAAGTTAATATGGTCTTTCTTAAGTTCCGTTGGTTTAGATGTCCTGTGTTGGAGAAGTAGGGGGAGGGAATTATGACAAGTACTTGTTTTTTTCTGGGATGCCCAATCCTCTGCTCTCAAGGAAAGAATCACTGCGTAGCTCAGCTGAGAAACTTTTGGGTTTCCTCAACCTTTCTCTTTTCTTTCTTCTCAGAATTCTGGTGGAAATTTACCTATACAGTTTTTAAATAACCTCCCATTTCTTTTCAAATATATGCGGAAAGTAAAGTAACAGAAAAGACAGAAAAGAATGCAACTTACCAATAACTTAGCAGCTTGTACTCTAACAACCCAGGAACCATCACTAACCATATGACAAATTTTTCCAAATGCATCATCAACCAAGCGAATTTCTTCATTAGAAGAAGGAATCGGGACGATGCTAACAGGGAGAAACATAAATCAATATGCTGATCTTACGTCATGCCGGATGGCATCAAGCAAGAAACAACTATCCTGACTTCCTATGGATGTGCAACAAGCATCAGGAACCAAAACTTCATCCAGAACTTCATTCTTATCAGGTATTGGCAATTTGTACGCATCAGTTTTCTAACAGCTACTCCTGAGACTTACTAGCACAAAACTCTCAAGATTAGGATAATTACTATGCCAATACTCAGAGTCATTTTGCATACAGTACATACCTTTCAGGGTAAAGTTGACTGAGGACCCAAATTAGCTGAACTGCAGCACTGCGCACTTGCTCGTAATCATCTGCCAACAGCTTGCAGGCCTGAAAGAAGATTCACAGTCCAGTATAATACCTGGAACATCTCCACCTGAGCTGTCATTCACTTCCCACGGTGCAATCAGTATCCTTACCATGAATCAGTTAGGACAGATTACAAAATTCAGTCTTCCCTTCTACTCCCTAGTATTTCCAAGTTTGGTTAGGTAGACTAGTCCTAACAAAGGCAGTCAGGCACATGCTGTAAAACTCCAGAATTGCCTGTACAATGCAGGAAGCATGAAATGTGAATCTGTAGTAGACTTAATTTGATACAGGCTTCAGCTGCGCAACCTTATTGACGTAACAAACATAGGCTTCACGCGTACTCTCCAATGAACAAGGGTTTAAGACTTCAAGATTGCCAGATGACAGTAATAATTACAAATTCCCACCATTATCTCCCCCAATAAACAATATATTCCAATCAAAGCATATGCTTTAGTGCGTTTAAGCACAACAAGAAGCAAACCAGTTTTTTTTTTCCACTGTCATAGGGCAATAAGGAATATAGGCAACCTAAGTGCAAAATACTCCACCTCTGTTCAGTGCCCTCCACCTCTCAAAGCACATTATCACAGAATCTAAAAAGCAAGATATGCAAAGAAGTACAAAATAAATACAAATTAATACAAGGTTTTACCTGACTGTAAATAGCCTGCTGTAATTTTAATCCTCTTTCATGAAGCTGCAGCTACAGAAAAAAAACCACAAGAAAGTATAACTATGGGTTTAAGTGACACAGACTGAATTTTCACCACTGTTTTTTCTGCTTTGAGTAAACTTGCTTGCATTTCTTGATTGGTGCTATAATTAAAATATTTCATTATCTTGGACATAATTATTTCAAATAATCATCTTGATTTCAGCATAATTTTTTTTTTAAACTTCACAGCCATTCATATTTTGATTGATTAGGAAAATATAATCTATATAAATACACTGTCTGTCCATTCTCCCAATCTTCAAACAATTGTTCAGCTTTAGCCATATTCAACTACAATTACAATAGACATAAGTATCTTCAAAATAATTTGTTTAATACCACTCCTGAAACATGGACCCAAAAGTAGCATTGCCAATGAATTTTCATGCCCTGTAAACCTTTTCAATTACCAAAACAGAGAAATAGCAAAAACTGTCCTACTAAACATTGTTTCTATATGGAATAAAGGAGTATCATAAATCTGACTGACAAACAAAGGGATAATATCTGGTTGAATATGGTCAACAAGAAACTGTTGCTTTTCTACATCCACTTCTTCAAAGTACAAGCCAGTGACAAAATTAAAGGAAAAAAACCACAAACACAGTAGCAAGGAAAACCATGATCAAGAACCCTAGAAGTGGTTAGTGATCCTGAATTTATCTGGAGTGTTTCCGTGCTTCAAATGACAGGAAGGCAGTTGTCTTTGTGTTGTAATTATAAATTCAAGGTCATAAATCTGGCTATGGATTTGGCTGAATGCCATTGTAAAAGTGACCCAAACAACTTTAAAAAAAATTGTACCAACAAAAATCAGAATGGAATGAAAATGAAGTGCAGCTTCCAGCAGAGGGAGATCCCAGACAGATTCAAGTGCAATCTGATCTCCTCAAATGCATCCTGCTTCTTTCTTTGGAGTTTAATATCATTAATTCAAATACCCTTGTTGACCATCACGTTAGATGAGATACTGTTATAAACTTTAAGGGTAATAGAGAAACTTCTATATACCCACATACTCGCAGGCAACTCACATAAAGCAAAATTCTCAAGCGCACGGTCTTTGATTGCATTTCTGCAAAGTTAAAAGCTTCTGAAGGGTCACCACGCTCCAGCCCACATGAAAATCAGTAAACTTCATAAACAGTTACAAGAATGCTAACGAACATGACCATGGGGGAAAACATAAATGTTGTTTAAAAATGTCGTGGTTGATACATTCAAAAAAGTCAACAAATTAAACAGCTTCTTCAGCTACAGCTGAAACAGAAATTGTTATGGCTCACTAAAATGCCCTTTGAGATCTCACACTAGTCTCGTATTTCAAGACCTAGCTTATTTTTCCAGGTAATTTTTGATATGCTAGAAAGACTTTTACTAAGTTAATTAAATAATCTATAAATCAAACCCCTCTGGATTAGTTTGCAGCCCCCACCAGTTTTCTTATACAACCTAAACAGTTTATTCCACTGTACCAGCAACACTTACCATGGCTTTTATAGCTGCAGTCCTAACACGAGGGTCCTGGTCATTAAAATGATCTCCTATTATCTTCTGGACATCTTTGGCAGCCTGGCTTTCAACTTCTTTTGCAACGCCTTTTTCCACTGGTCCAAGACAGCCAATTAACTGAAGACACTTATTTCTTACACCATGAGAAGAATCTGTCAGATGCTGTGGAACAGAAGAGAAAAACCGATGTAACTGGATTCTTATTGCTCTTTCACCCCTTCAAAACAATTAATCATACTAAGATTCCTAGCTGTTAAAAAAATGTTAATATCATAATAGTTTGTTAAGTAAAATTAAAATAATTTAAACACTGACTACATATTTTTTCCTGTGGCAAGTGATAAAAGTTTCCCGCCCCAGGGAGGCCGCCTTACCTTGCAGGCTACCTCTACCAGTCTCATCCTGACAGATGGATTCTCTGTGAGTTTTGTGCCAATCACCAACAGGGTGTCCAGCAGCTGAGCAAGGACTTGGTGAGACTCTGCAAAAGAAAACAGTGACAGGCTACGTACCTCTTTACTGAGCTCCTCACCAGCTACAGAATCACAGACTCATCCAGGCTGGACGGTCCTCCTGAAGCCTTCTCCTTTCAAAGCCCAGAACAAGCCCAGTTCCCTCAGCTTCTCCTTGCACATCATAAACTGCAGCCCACAACCACCTCAGTGGCCCTCTGCTGAACTCACTCAACCTTACAAAGCACATATCTGACACTGGGAAGCCCAAAAATGGATGCGGTATTCCAGATGTGGTCCTAACCAGCACTGAGTAAAGGGGAATAATCTCTTCCCTTGACCTGCTGGCTATGCTTCTGTTAATATAGCCCAGTACGCGTGAGCCTTCACTGCTGACTCACGTTTAGCCTACTTTTCACCTGGACCACCACAACATTCTTACCTCTAAATCGGACAGATATGGGTGTGATGGATGGGCTGTTCAATGGATAAGGAATTGCTTGGATATCCACATCCAAAGAGTTACAGTCAAAGACTCAGTGCCCCTCAAGGGTCTGTACTGGGACCAATACTATTTACCATCTTTGACAATGACATAGACGGGGGATTGAGTGCACCCTCAGAAAGTTTGTGGATGACATCAAGCTGATCGGTGCTGTAGACACACCTGAGGGATGGGATGCCATCCAGAGGGACCTGGACAGGCTCGAGAAGCGGGCCCATGTGAACCTCATGAGGTTCAATAAAGCCAAGTACAAGGTCCTGCACCTGGGTCAGGGCAAGCCCCAGTATCAGTACAGGCTGGGGGATGAAAGGATGGAGACCAGCCCTCCAGAGGACTTGGGGATGCTGGTGGGTGAAAAGCTGGACATAAGCTGACAATATGCACTGGCAGCCCAGAAAGCCACATCCTGGACTGCATGAATAGAAGTGTGGCCAGCAAGTCAAGGGAGGTGATTCTGACCCTGTACTCCGTTCTCATGAGACCCCACCTGTAGTACTGCATCTCATACTGTGGGGTCCCCAGCCCAGGAAAGACATGGACCTGTTGGAGCAGGTCCGGAGGAGGCTACAAAGATGATCAGAGGGCTGGAGCACCTCTGCTATGAGGACAGGCTGAGAGAGTTGGGGTTGTTCAGCCTGGAGAAGAGAAGGCTCTGGGCAAACCTTATTGTGGCCTTCCAGTACCTACAGGGGGGCTATAAGAAAGATGGAGAGAGACTTTTTACAAAGCCCTGTAGTAAAAGGAGACGGGACAACAGTTTTAAACTGAAAGAGGGTCAGTTTAGATTGGGCATAAGGAAGAAATTTTTTACGATGAGGGTGGCAAGACACTGGCCCAAGTTGCCCAGAGAAGTTGTGGATGCCCCATCCTCGGAAACATTCAAGGTCAGGGTGGACGGAGCTCTGAGCAACCTGATCTAGTGGAAGATGTTCCTGCTTATGGCAGGGGGGTTGGACTAGATGACTTTTAAACGTCCCTTCCAAGCCAAACCATTCTATGACTCTATAAATGACATTAAAATAAAATTAAACTGCACCAAGTAAAGCACATACAAACTGTGAATGTAACATAGAACATAAAAATGGACTTTAATGAAGCCACAAACAGGACAATCTGTATTTTACTGTCCATTACAAATCCAATGCTAATAAATTAATGCCTTCTTGCATTAGCTCTGACGAGCTGGCCTGCAGCATGGTAAGAAAAAAAACTTTTCAAACAAGATTCCACTTTAAGCAAGACCATCCTCTAGAACAGAGCACCTCAGAAGCAACAGCTCTCATACAGATATGCAAAAACAAACTTTGCACTCCCTTAAAACGAAGGTATAGAGCAGGCAGGTCTGAGGCATACTTTTCTCCTCTTCAGAACACGGTATTGTCTGTCATCATCCACAAAAGCAGAAAATAAGTACTCTGAGATACAATTCCCAATTATACACTTCAAATGTAAGGGTTTCACCAATGCCCTAAGTGGTTAAAAGACAGCATGATTGTGCCGTGATCTCAAGCACCATCTGAAAAGTGAGGCTTACTCTCATTTTGAAGCGTGTTAATGGCATCATCCATAATGCAGTCTGGGGAAAATCCTGCAGTCTTCGATAACAAGCCCAGCAAGGAAGCGATCTTTAATCTTACAGAGGCATCGTTCTCCTGGAAGGACACAACAGACACCTTCATTCATTTTCCAGTTTGAAGAGCACAAAACACTACACGCAGGCAGGACCCATATAGAATTCAGCACAAGGGTCTGAATTTTACTGTCAGGTTCCTTCCTCCTCCATACGTCCACAGCACACCCCATAGAAAATTAACCAGAATGTTTATGTGGCAGCTTCCAGTACGTTTCAAAATGATTCTTTTACTCATAATTCCTCAAAATTACCTTCATACTGTTTGAAAATTTAAAGTTTAAATAAACCATGTTTTCAAGATGCCAGAAAAGTCAGTGTTGATGTCAGTATCTTTGCAAGTTTTTAAGAACAAGTGGGAGGATTTTAGGAGACAAACTGAGACTGATGGTCTCTTGAGCTCTGCTAAGCAGCAGGGTCTGGGGGCTACAGAAAACAACTGTTTCTCTTAACGGTGGGGAGGAATCCTGCCAATCTGACAGAAAAAAAAAAAAAAGAAACCCAACACAGCCAGGTTAAAAAAAAGTATATGTTAGCTGCATACATCTACTCATTTAAGCAACAGCAAAAGCTAGCATAGGTGATAATTACATAAATAAGCTTCACAAATTAGTATTAAATTTAAATTCATTTTAAAAGTTTGTGCATTTCAAAGAGTTACTATTTTGAGTCTTGTACAGACTCGTGCACACAAGACTTCTGGTTGTAACTCTCTCTTTTATCGTATTGCCAAGGACATCCAGTACAGGGTAGAAAGACAAAAAGATGCCTGGATTTCATACTCTGGATTTCATACTCAGATCTTACCAAGCAATAGTGCAATACTGAACACAGAGCAATGATGAAAGTAAGTTCCCATCAAAAAAATGTAAACCAGTCTCAACACACAAACCAAAGAAGGCAGAGTACACAAATAGATAAAATGCAGCTTATAGCTTTAGTGTAAGTTCAAAGCAACACAGGCTCAACTGTAAAACGAAAGACAGAATAGCACAAGGACTTTTATGACAAATATTTCAGCCTACAGTACAGCTTTGTCAGATGCAATAAAGCTTTGCTTTATCAAGTGAAGGGTCAATATCTGGATACTACGAAGCATATATTGTTTCTGTTATTTATTTGTTATTCTGCTCTTAGGATTTTTTGTTGAAAAGTTTTTCAGAAGTATCATTTTAGAAGTACTTTGCTCGCAGCACAAGCAATAGCTAAAAAGTTTCTCCGCTGCTAGAGGAAATTAAGGAAAAATCAGTCAGGAAGGATTCAGATACAGTTGAGCCAGGTCTGAACAGATGGCTTTCCTGAAAAACTTGTTGTCATGTCTTTTGTCTCTTGTTAAGTTAAGTTAAGACTAATCATGCGGGTCAACTGCAGGGATAATATAGTCACATCGTTGTCGCAGGTTCCCGAAACCATCAGCAAAGGGACGAAGTAACATGATCAGGAATCACTTGAGTAAAGGACTATAGTCACTCACTCTCCCCACACAGGTTTTCCAACAGCCCAGGCTGTTGGCAACTGAGTCAGGACCAGAAGGAGCCTGTGACTCTCTGCTCCACGTCCAACCCCAAGAAAACAAGACCAGAAGTAGGGTTCTGGAAGCACAGCTGGCTCCCAGCTTCATCACCTTATAATAATGCTCCAGTAGGATCCTGACAACCCCTTCCACGCTCTCCACTTCCACGGGCTTCCTGGCAAATTGGAGCAGGTACTGCAAGGCATCTGCGGGTGAGGTGGCTTTGCACAGGTCAACATGGAGCGCCGCTGACTTGCTGGGCTTGGTCAGCCGCAGCTTCTTAGCAGATAGGTCCTCATGCTGCTGCTGCAGGCAGAGGGACACATTCAGAAATGCGGAGCAAATGCTGACCCATTCCTTCCCAGAGCAAACACTGTCTCAGCACCAAACCTCAGGAAGGTCCTGTGCCCCACAGCAGTCACTGGCCTCTCCCTCCTCTGTCTCAGGAAGGAACAAATCCTCAGTCCCCTGCAGCTGCTCCTGTCCTGCCCTGGTAGCCCCTGTCCCCGGGAAACATTGCCTCTCCCCACCCCAGCTTGGGGCAAATCCTGCCCCTTCCAACCCCAGACAACCAACCCAGGGTAAACACAATTTCTCCCATGCCCACCAGCCTGGAGCAGCCCATAAACTCGCTGCCGTTCCCCTGCCCCGGCTGGGGAAAGCCGCATCCTCCACCCCGGCAGTCGCGGCTCTTCCCCAGGTCGCCCCCTCCCCGCCTTGAGGGGAGCACTCTCCCCCTCCCGCACACACCCTGAGGCAGCCCCTTTCCCTCCAGGCAGCTCCGGCCTCCCTAAACCCGGGGCCAACCCCTCCCCGGCCCCTCATCGGCCGCCCCGGCCCCGAGGCCCCCGCCCCAAGGCGGCGGGCAGCGCTCCCAGGCTAGGCCCCGGGCTAGGCCCCGGGCTAGGCCGGCCACTTTTCCCCCAGCTCCGCCTCACCCGCCGGCACCACCCGCCGCACGGCAGAGCTCGGGGCTGTCCCCCCAGACCCGCTCGGCCCGGCCCGGTGGCGATACGTTACCTGGACCACCTTGGTGAACTCCTCGTACACCCGCTTCTTCAGGTGCGCCGCCATGCCGCCGCCTGGCCCTCCGCGGCTGCCGTAGGCGCAACCCGGAAGAGAAACCATAGAGTCATCCGCAGGGAGGCGGCAAAAGGAGCGTCCTCTCTTCCCAGCTGGAGGCCGCGCTCTATGCTCAGGCGGGCGGGCCCCGGAGGGTGGCGGCCTCCCGTTGCCATGGGAACGCGGGCCTGGCATGGCGGCTGCGGCCTGGCCCGCCCCGCAGCCAAACGCCGGCAGGGGGTCAGCCCTGTCAGCCCCGTTCAGTTTTCCCCCAAAATACCAAGCAGTTTCGTTATTGTTTGATTTTAGACCATATACAGATCAAAATAGAATCACAGAATCATAGAATCATAGAATAGTTTGGGTCGGAAGGGACCTTTAAAGGCCATCTAGTCCAACTCCCCTGCCATGAGCAGGGACATCTTCAACTAGATCAGGTTGCTCAGAGCCCCGACCAACCTGACCTGGAATGTTTCCAGGGATGGGGCATCTCCCACCTCTCTGGGCAACCTGGGCCAGTGTCTCACCACCCTCAGCATGAAA
>VYXH01012035.1:9306-22448 GCA_013397275.1 Burhinus bistriatus | reverse complement strand
TACAGCACCGATCAGCTTGGTGTCATCTGCAAAGTTTCTGAGGGTGCACTTGATCCCACTGTCTATGTCATTGATGAAGATATTGAGCAGTACCTTCATAAATAAAATGGCTTGATATTTCTAGGCAAGCTTGCGTTAGACACACATGAAAACTTAGCATGGCCTTCAATCATGTCTCCTTCGAGGAGAGGGGAAGGAGGCCCCAGCACCGAGGAGACCCCTATGTCTAGTTACATGACAGGAGACATGGGCAGCAGTTACATCTGTAACACTGTGTGGCTAGAGTAGCCACCGGTGGCCACGGTTTGGTTGCATCTTAGGGACAAAGCAATTTGGAAAGGAGCTGAAGGGTCCAAAAGGAGAGCCAGGGACGTGATCAAAGGTGTGGAGAACCTGCCCTACAAGAAAAGATTGAAGGAGCTGGGTGTCTTCTCACTGGGGGGACCTCAGCACACTGTTCTTAAAGGGCGTCCACAAAGAGGATGGCAGCTCTCTCTTCACAAGGAACCACGCGGAGAAGACAAGGGCAACAGGTACAATTTTCACCAGGAGAGTTTTCTTCTCAATATAAGGAAGAAATTTTTTACAGTGAGAACCATCATTCACTGGAACAACCTCCCCAGGGATGTGGTGGAGTCCACATTGCTGGGATTTTTCAAGATGTGATGGGACAGGGTGCTTGATAATCTCATCCAGGCTTCCTTTCCCATCAGAGGCTGGACCACATGATCCCTCAAGGTTCCTTCCAGCCTGGGCTGTTCTATGAGAACATCCTTGATAAAACTACTAAAGTTTCTTATGACAGCAGTCCTGTAGTCTTAGGAGGTTGGTTGATTTGAGGCTTTAACTACCCTATAATCAGAATTTTTCTTCTAATATCTAATTTTAATCTCCTTTGTTGCAACTTAAGCCAGTTCTTCCACCCTTAGTATGCACAAAGAGTAACAGATCTCTTTAAACTAGCCTTTTGTCTATTTGGTGACCACCTCAATCTTTCTTCTTCTAGAGTAAGCACCACCAACCACTTGGTTATGATCAAAGGTATGATCATAGATCCTATTTTCTAAACCTTTTTGTCCTCTCAGTCACTGACTGTGTCCCTTCTTACCAAGGTTATAAATGTGAGAAGTCTCAAAAAGTCCCCTCACACCTACAGCAAAACTGCCCTGATCAGTGGCATGACTCCCGACTTTCACTGGGGGAAAATCTGTGCTAGGATGAGCACATCTGAAACCAAGCTTAATTAGGAATGGTTCAAATCCGTTAGCATAAAGATCATAAACTTCAGGTCTTTAGAATTTGGGGATTTTGGGGGGAAGATGTCAGTAAATAAAGCACTTCTGTATCAATTGAAGAGCTTTTAGAAGTTATTTATTTCAAGTCTCAGAGTTTATTGTTCTTAACTGACAGAAATCCATCTTCTAAGAAGGAAATATGATCATAATCAAATTAGCCATTATGATTTTCAGAGTGATTAAAACCAAGCTAACAGCCATCTCCAGTATAAAAATAAACTTTTGAATACTAAGATTTTTAAAACACAATGCAGGACCCAACTAGTGTTTTGTAAAGGAGAATTTGCACTGAGGTCCCAGGCTGTCGCTTTGGTAGTGCTTCCTTCCTGTCAAATCACAGTGGATTTTCCCTATTCTTCCAGAAGCTTATATATTTAGAAATAGTCTCGTAATAGTAATGAATGTCATAAGAAAAAGATTAAAATAGTGTGGCCTGAGAGAGGAGTGCGTGTCCTTAGATTGTAAACTCCTCACATCAGCGATGGTATTCTTGCCTTTTGTGGATCCTGGACCATAACTGAGGTGCTGTCTTTCCTTCAGAATAAATAATAAATAATGGTAATAAATACATTGGCTAGAGAGTAAGCTGTCTACTGGAGGAACAAGAAGAAAGCATGGGACAATTAGTCCTTCTTTTGAGCCTACGTTCTAGTGTGGAAAGCAGTGAGAAGAAGAGCTTTTGCCTTCTCATTAAGGATCCAAATTTAAGTTGAGCATGTCAGTGATTCCATCGGGAATTGCGCATATGTGACCTGTTCCCATTTGTACTGAGAGACCAACTCCACATGTCCATGAGACGTATTTGGGATTATTAATTTCTCTTAGGTTGAGTGAGGTTGGCTCGACCCTCAGATCTGACTCTCAGAACTTACTTAATATTCACCAGCACTGAAAGAGTAAAATTTCTCCCTTTCCTGGTGCCTTTTAAATCCTACAGTTGTCCCCTAAAGCCCAAGAAAACAGTGGCTCTTAAGTGCTCTTTAATTTGGCAAATGACCAAAGAAGATCCTTTCATTGGGCCATGCATTTCTTCCTGTCCCTCCAGTAGTCCATGGCTTAGCCTCCATGACCCAAGTTAATTTGTTTTAGTAATTGCTTTCTTCCATTCCCCGTCAATGGTGGCACTTTGCTACCACCAGGTGAACAGGAACTTGTAGAAGAAGTCATGCGATTTGAAGCGAAAACCTTTTTCAGCAACATGGGGCTGAAAGGATATTTTATACCCTTTGGCTTCAACGTCCATTTGAATGCAGTCCAGCAGATCAGAAATACTTGGCGCTGCCTTCCAGGGGCCAAACTTCACCACGGATTTTTTATCCATGTCCAAGCTGTTCAAGGCATCCTGACATCTGGCCGCGTCCTCCTCAGTTCTGACCACGCACACGATGACGCTGGACCGGCGGGATGCAACTGCTTCTGCCCTGGCAATGCGGATCATCAGTTCAATGTTCTCGCTGTAGTTGGGCACACGAGCCAGAAATTGCTTCCTCGCCACAAGCTCCCCGAAGATCTGCGGGGAGTCCTCTAGCTGCTTGATTAGAGGTTCGATGTCGTAGAACAATGCCTCCTTGTAGACGTCTTGGATGCACTGGGTGGGCACTTGGTTACTTCGCAGGTACTCCAAGATGTATTTGAAATAGGTGCCTGGCCTGTCGATGAAGAACCTCCCTTCAGAGTCAGTCCTGAGTTTGGGCTGGCCGGTGAACATCTCCGCCAGCTTGGAGCCAGGGTGTTTCTTTAAGGTGCTCAGTGTTGTAGTGTACATCTCCCCGCCGACATTTAACTCCACGATTGGTGACAACTGCAAGTATCACAAGGGGACAAAAACCCATGTGCATTACTTGTCTGAGGCTGTGAACATGGAAGTGTCAAGGAAAAGAAAACAAATGCAATTGCAGCTGGAAATTGGAATGACGGTGTGAAAAGCAGTATAAGCCCCCATCCCCTAACAGATGGGAACATCTACCCCATTTACTGCTAAAAGCAGATGCAGGATGTTTATACGGCCCTCATAACCAGAGCAACGGAGACTGGGACATTTCTAAATGGCTGAGTTCTCACCACATCTTTGGGAGGTAGGAAAATGTTGTTTTGCTAGTGAGGAAGAGGAACAAGAAGTACCCTGCCCAGGGAAGCTGTTGGTGGCTACAGGATTGGATGTTGATCTCCTAAGTCACACACAAGCATTGTCCCTGCTGGCCTCTGTCCTTCCAGCTAGAGTGAGCTGAGCTCTCACCCTCCCCGTGTGCAGAGGGACAAGGAATGAGCTCAAAGCTGTGCAACTCCATTCCTGTCACCTGAGGTGGTGATTTCTCCTCAAAGGAGGAGCTAAAGCTCTTTGAAACTTTAGAAATGGGCGAAATTGGCTTCCACTCGTCTGGGAGTTTAGTTGTAAATACCGAACCCAGACATGAAAATCCAGCCTGTCAGAGGTGGAGGACAGAAGCTGTTTATCAAAGTGCTTTAAAAATATATGATGGCTTTAGCTAGGAAGTACAGGAAATAATTCATGCAACTGACATGGATTTAAGAAGGAAAAATGTAAAGTTTGGATATTTATTTGGATTTATTTTATTTCACCATGCATTAACACCACTCCCTGGAGTGGTGGACCTGGTGTCTCTTCTGATGACCTTCCTGATGGTTCAGTGCTGAAGAGTTTTAAGCGCCTCTTCTTGCACTCGATTGTTTTTTATAGTACTCAGTAGGGAACAAGGAGAGGGAAGAAAGGAGACAGTTATTTTCCCTCATCGTCACTGCTGTAATATGAGTCACATGCCTGGCCAGGACCACACCTGCCATTGGGAAGGTGTGAGTCAATAAACAACCCTTTTTTCCAGGAGCTTGCCTGCTCTTTCTTGGGTCCGATCACGCAAGGATTTGCTTCAGTGCGGCTGGTCACATGCCTCAAGTGAAGCATGTACTTAAGTGCTTAGCTGGATCCCACAGGTACAGGTCCGTAGGATGACGTGAGCTGATCTCACAGCTCACACCAAGAGAAGGGGGAGCTCCTGCTGCCCTCTCCCCTTTCCATCCTTGTACCTACCTACGTGCTTCTCTTGCTCACCTCGTGCCAGCTCTGCTTCTCCTTCATGTTCCTTAGCTGAATTGGCTCACAGAGGATTTAACAAGCACCAGAGCTGGCAAAAGGAAGGGACTAGGAACAGACAATGTGGAGCAGGGCAAGATCTTTCCCTTTAAACAGCAGCAAGCTATCAGATTTAGAAGAAATTTCCTCACAGCCTGGGCAAGCCAGGGAAACAACAGAAGATTCAGGCCAAAGACGCAGCTGGAATATTGCTTTGCTTTAGTGTGGGTGGCTTCATCTCGAGGGCAATCATTTGCACTAGGGCCAAGGAGACATAAAAAGTTATTCTGTCTGAGACTATCTGGTGATTTCCACCCACTGAAGAACATAGCCCAAAGCTGTTTCTGTAGCAAAGCCTCTCAGATTTGCCATTAGTCCAAGTGATAACAACAGCTTTCCCCGGCAGGGATCGTTTGACAGGAGGGTCTCAGGCTTTTGAGCCTTTACTCCTTTTTCAGATGTCAGGTCAGATGTTTCATGCTGTTTGGCTCTAATACAGATGGATAATATGTTCTTCATTAATACAGTAGCCTAACTAACCTTATGGTCTCAGATCTTGATTAATGGCTTTGGCTTGGGACCAAACTGGTTCCCAGCAGACTGGGAATACTGGCACCAGCTGATTCCCAGCTCTGTAATTAGCCAGTGAGGTGACACTTAAGAAGTCATTCCGCCCATCTATGCCCCAGTTTATTAATCGGCAAACCAGTTACCTCCTTGGGGTAACTGCAGTAACTTGCAACCTATACCTGAAAGGTACAACACAAGGAGGTTGGATTTGTTAAAGTCAGAGAGGTCTGGGGGAGAGGCTGAACAGCTACGATAAAGCAAACTGGTTAGCAGCAGACTGAGAGCAGAGAAGAAAAGGAAAATATCATCTGATCTTGTCCCTGATTTCTGCCGAGTAGTACACTGCTCGTCTTGAGATTGCCGTTAATTTTCCTTTGAGCTAGAAAAACTACTGCTCTCAGCTGGTGATTCCGCACATCTACAACACAGGACAGCTTTTGCGTCATTAGAGACTCTAAGAACTATTGAAAAACCCCAAAACTCACAACCAGCTTTTATTTAGGGATCTGAGAAATTAAAGTTCACATCAAATTAATTCCACCTCTTGTCAAAGGAGAAAAAAACCCCACTCTGGTTATTTGCTGTTGGCAGATCTTGTATGCCTGCCAGGGACGTGGCCCTTCTGCAAGCAAACTGGTGCAAACAGGTCGGAGTCAGACACAGCTTTTTACCTAGAGTCCTCTTCTTGGTCACACATCTGGCAAGCCCTGGTGTCTGCAAAATAGCAGATGGAAGGAAAACCCCCCTCTAATGTAGTCCAAAGGAGATTCTCTGATCCCACAGGAGGAAACTGTGCCCCCGAGCCCGTACCTTACTCACCGTATGCAGGCTGCCAGTGACCTGCTTCCCAAGGGGCTTGTGCTCCGACGAAATGCTCATCTCCCCTGGGAGGTGACGGCTCAGTGGTATGGGAAAACCTGCTGCTCTCTGCTCAGGTCCCACCCCACATGCAGGATGGCTCCTCGCCGTACCCCAGTCCTCTTTCACTTGGGTTTTTCTTCGTTGGGTCAGGTTTTTTCCAAGCTCCCAGCCCAGCCGCTGCCCTGGAGGCTCCAGTTTGCTCCAGGCACAGCCCTGCTACAGGTTGCAGGTGTAGGGAGAGGGGAGGGAACAGCCTGAAAGCGGAAGTATTTGCTCATTAGTTTTCTGGCAACCAGCAAGGTGCAGGGTGGACTCAGGCTGGCTGCCAGCCTCCTGTAATACTATCTGTGCGGTGACTAAGAGCCAAATAATCCTTTCCAAAGGAAGCCCGGTGCCCAGAGCACCTCTGAGGAGCCCCGCAGCATGTGCCTGTGTGACCGCCTGTGCCTCACAAACCGGTTGTATCGAAACCAGTAAACACTTTCACAGCCTTTTGGCCTCCATGCGCTGCACAGTTTATCCTAAACCATCTCATTGATCCCACTTGTCATACACGTTGATGTCAGATCAGGGTATCTGCAATCTGTCCAAGGTGGTGGCATTTTCTTCCTTGCCAGTACAATCTCCGGGCACTGATTAATTTGTGCAAGGTGAATAAAATCAAACCTGAATCTCTGCTTGAGCCTGAACTATTCTTTGCAATTGGTCATAAATATTTGATTAGTATCTTTGCATGACACTGTTTTCTAATATCCTATATCCACCAAATATTGAAAACGGAGAGCGCCACAGATTTAGTGGCAGTGGGACTGTTTCTCGCAGCATCGAACCCCTCACAAGGATGTCTGTGTTCATTACATTTTTAAATGCAGAGGTTCAAATCAGAGTGAGCCTAAATAACCTCTCCAGATCCGAACCACAGGCCTGCAGAGTCTCCTTGGTTTTATTCTAGGTGTTTCTGAGTGCACTGTTGCTTTCAAATTTGTCTTCAGGCCACTCATCGCTTCTGTGTCTTTGTTCCATTAAGGTGGCCAAATTGTCGTGGACATGGTTGTCCAGAGGTGTACGTCAACGTTTGTAATGAGACAGTGTCTTTTATTAGATCAGCTGATATAGATGGATAAAAACATCTGTGCTTTAGGGTGTGTGAGGCTTTCTGAGGTCTGTCAGCTTCTGTTTCAGCTTGCTTGGGTTTTTTTTCCATTTTTTTCCAGTTTTCCAGTTTGTCGGTCTAATAAAAGGTGTTATCTGCTCTACCAGCCTTGCCTCGCTCTCTTTCATTTCAAGCTGCTTCCTGATACCAGTAGTCAAAGAGAAAGTCACAGACAAATACAGCACTTCCTAAAAATCTTCCAGGGGGAGATTTTAATGATGAAAAATGACAGCATGGTATAAAAAGAAACCATTTGCACAAATTCTACATTGGGCTCATGGACACCAGATTTGCTGATTTTGTGTCCTCCAGGGATTTTGCTGGATCTATATCTTCCCAGAACAGAGTATCGATCTGACTAGAAGCTTGAGTCATGGAGCAAAAAGTGTTATAATTTGTGCTGATTCACTCACCTGGAGAATAAAGCCAGTCCTCACCCAAGGCTCCATCAAAGCTGGACCCAGATTCTTTTGAATGCTTTGTGCATTTGGGTGAACCTCTCATCGAACCCAACTTCCATTTTGCTTCTGCTGCTCTGAAGCATCCTGAGGGATCCTTAATAATAACCCGTGTCTGAGTTATCTCTGCTGCTTTGAATAGAAGGGCTTGAATTTTCCCTTTGCCAGACCAGAAGAATGAATAACGCTGAATGCAGTAGTGAGGTCTGCTTGGGAGCCCAGATTTTGTGACTTGTAATAAATTTTTAAAAAATCAATGCTTGTTGGCAAACAGAGAGAGCTGGAAGATCTGCATCTTCTGTGCCTTTGATTCCTGCAAATTCCATTCTTGAGGCTGGCTTATGTAGGTGCTTCAGAAAATATCCTGGATATAACTGACAGAGGTGGACTTTAGACATTCTACATGGCACGTCTTCGATGCTGGAGGTGATAACCTCTCCTTCTGCAGCTGCAGAACTGGATAGACGGGTGGACCGTCACCTCTGCTCCCACAAGCTTTTCACTAAAGAAGGGTGAAGAGCAATAGAAGAGGTTACTTGGTTCAAAAGCTTATCTGGAAGGTTTCCCCAAACCAGAATCAAGGGTGGCTGATGGGGTTTGAGGCCAAACCTTCAATGCCACAATGCAGATCCTTACCACTTCAGCAAAAGGACTAGCTGTTAGCTGACGTTCACAACTCTTTTCTACTGCTAGGCCAAATACAGCTGGTCCTTCAGTCTGATGAACATACTGGTCTGGTTCCCCTGCTCTTTTACTTTTTTATATCTTGGCCACTTTTGCTGGCACATTAGGAGACAAAGAATCAGCCTGAAAGTCTGACAAGTATTTTGGCTAGAAGTCACCATGTATGTGAAAAGTCTGATTGTTATTATTTGTGCTTCTTCTGGGACTTTTTAATCCCACCAACTGCATGACTTGCTTTAAGATGACATTTTTCAGTCCTGCTATACAAATTACTCTCAGTTGGATTTTCTGCCCCATTTCAATAAGGATTTGATTTAAACTGCCAAATTCATCTGATCCCAGAAGAGGCCTTAGGAAGAACTTCTCACAGCCCAAGCCATTGGCATATCACTGCCTGCCCATAGGGATTTGGTGCCATTTTTTTAGGTGGTCACACCAGATGTGACATCCTGGATTACTAGGACCACACATATGACGTGTTTGGTGTCACAGCTTTGCTGGGCAGGCATCCAACTCTGCATCAAAGTCCTCTGTGCCTTCACTAAGTGAAAACAGTCGCTCTTGCAGTTTGTCAGTCCTCCTTTTACCCCACAGTCAAAGCCATGCTGAGGAAACCAGTGGGTGGGGGAGCAGCCCATGAAAGGCAGAAATGGGATCAGGTTTTGGAGGGGACCAGAGGAGGCAGCTCCGACAAGGCTCTCAGCAGTCCATGCTGCTGGTAACAGCTAGCTGAGGCTGGTTTGAATTTCATTCTTCCCTTGAGAAGGAATTAAAAAGCCAAGACCATGAAAGTCTCCATAGCCTTGGGTGGCCGGGGTCCTGGGATTCCCACAACCAGCAGCTCTATTGTAACTGCTGCTCCACAACCCCTGGAGAGGTCTTGGCCATGGCTGTGCTGTTTCAGGGGGGTTAGCTGGCTTTCTTCCTGTGGGGAATGGGATTTGATTTGTATTAAGCTGGAATTTCCATCCAGGATCTCTCTTGGGCTTTACGTTTTTTACCAGTTGGCCTGGCTCCCTGAAATCCTTCATCCTTTGGGCCTTTTAAAGCTGTGTCTGATGCACTGATGGTCTGTTGGGAGCCACCTGCTTGCTGTCGAGCAGAGAAAGAGAGCTCTGAGGACATTTACAGAGGAGATCAAGCAGGATCAGCAAGGTCTTGTCCTCAAAGGGCAGGCTGCTGAGACCTGTTGGAGAGGCTGGCTGCCCAAATAGGTCACAGAGCCATGAGAAGGACAAGGAAGAAGAACCAGTTAGATGTTCTCCATACCTCTCCTGACTCCTCGGGCACAGTGATGCTTCAGGCCTCCTGCCTATTCTGCTCAGGGTGGCCACTGGCCTTGACATTTCTTTTATAGACATATTTTTTTAATAGAAGAGGGATGTTGCCAAGATTGCAAGCTCTTTCAGGCAGGGACCATCCTTCCACTCTCTTTGCGTAAGGGATTAGCCTGTGCCTGGACCTTGTACAAGTAACCACAATATGAACCATAAGAATAATCATACTAATTAATGGTGAGAACTTTGTGTCTGCCAAAGAATGAATAACTTGACAATGGCTTTGTGGGGAATAAATGTGTGTTTTTTGAAAACTGTATAAATATGTACAGAACAATGAACTGGAACATCTCTATGCTGGTACATAGATCAGCTTGGAAGATAATATTATCCATAAAAATATTTATAACAGATTTATTTCCTTAACACATTGAATTGACGGCTTCTCTTTAATAGAATTAGGTCAACAACATTCAGATATGGGTTTTATGCCCTAGTACAAGTAAATATACTAAATCCAAGGGGAAAAAAAAAGAATTACATGCTTAAAACAGGAAGGGAAATGAGAAGTTCAGATGTGGGGAAGCAGCTGGGAGCAGCTCCTGTTTGCCTTTCTCCTCTTCTTCCCCCTTCTCCAGTGCCTACGTTTCTCAAGGGGATAAAGCCCTTTTGCTCTGGTCCATTGCCTGGAGCATGGAGGTGACAATCCATAGCTGATCTCCTTCCTTTGTGTTATATTACAGCTGCTAGTGTTATCACTGCTGGGAGTGATGGTAAATCAATGGAATGGGCGCCTAAAGAAGGTAATTCCCAGGACCCATCTGCTCCAGGGCATCTTAGTAGAGGAAATTCCTGTGAAAAGCTAGGAAATGAGCCAGGTTATCTGAAACAGCAATGGACGGGTTAGTAAAGAGAGGAGGCAACAAACTTGGTGCAGCTCTTCTGAACTCCCATGCAGACAGTGTTTGCTCCAGCTGGGACTTGACAGGGCATCCCAATCTGTGTCCTGGAGTTTCCCAGGGGATGCACCAAGAGAAGCCAGGACTCTTGCAAAGGTCACAGAAAAAAACAGATTTTTTTTTGCCTTTTGAAGTGCATTCACTGACTCCGGCGAATTGCCAGGTTGCTCCGGTGGCCTGTGGCCAGCGTGCACAATTTGTGCAAATTTTGCTGAAAAGCAAAACCATCAGCATTTTTCCTTAGCTCTGCTCAGGGATTGCAGTGGTGCAGCTGGGCTGGTGGCTCTGCCGTCCAGGAGCCACTCCTAAATCAAACAGCCATGCGCTGTGCAAACACCATTGGCATTTCTACCCGCTGCCTTCCAGCCATTTATCAGCTCCACCCACCTTTGCGGACCTGGGGAATGCGTGGCTGGTGGCTTGTATGGAGATCTGAGCTGACTTTGGACATGGCCCAGGACACCATCAGAAGCCAAGGGAGCAAAATGCCTCCTGGCGAAGCAAGTGCATGCGCCATCTCCAGTGGATGAATGTGGAGAGGCATCCTTGGGATATAGACTTAACCAACCATATTGCCATCAGTTCGAACAACCCAACAGGCCCATCAGTGTTCACATTCCTGAGAAACCATATTATTCTCCTGATCTTCATGCCTGTTGACTTCTTTGCCATGTTTATATCATGTTCAGATTAGGTTGTAGGCTCTCCTGGAGCAAGAAGCCAAACTAGATACAACAGTGCTCTCTTCTTGCCCATCTTTATCTTCTTACGTGCTTTCCCTTCCTGAGCTCTCCCCCAACTCTTGACATGCCACATGGAGGGTGTGGGGCAGAGCTGAATGTACGGATGCCACTATTCCTAGGTCCCTGTCACACAGCAGTCATATTGAACATGTTGGCATGGGTCCATTCAGCTGATCACTCCCTCTTGAGGGACACTGGGTTGTCCTCCAGTCCAAGTTCAGGCTGATGCTGTTGATCTAGCCAGAAAAAGGACGATCTGCAGAAAAGAGGATTATTTCGAAGTAGTCTATGAAGGATGGCAGCCCAACCAGTGGGTTTATGCCTGGTCTTGTTGCTGAGGCAAAAATTCACTTCTCCCAAGCCAGTGATAGGAGAGGAGAGGCTGGTCTAGTCATGGAAGAGCAAGGCTTAGAGATGAGACCATTTGCTGCCAGCTAGCCACACAGAAATAAGGAGGGAAAGAGAAGACTGACTTTGGTTGTGTATCTCTGGGACCCTGTGAGACCAAGGCTTCAATCAAGAGGAAATCCTTGGGCATCTACTGTGGAAATAAGCTGCTGGGCTCCCTCTGGGTATTGGTGGCAGATATCTCTGTCCCCTGGGGAGACACTCCTACCAAAGGTTATGTGGTTTTGGGGATATTCCTTCCAGCACCTCCTCCCTTGACTTAGGCTATTGATGCAATTAGATGGCTTATGCAGTCCCCATTTCACACATTGTTCACATTTTGCTCACACTTCCCACATTACACCAGCTCAGACTGGGTGGAATAGGGGCATTTCCCAGTGTTCACACCGTTGCAGAAATGCCTTGTTCCTTTTGGGGAGTTACAATGCAATGATAAGCTCTGGTTTCTATCCACTCCTGCCCTGTTTCCCTGATGGGTGCTTGGACACAATATTCACAACAGTTTATGAATATCTTAATTTGTCCTTGTGCAGTGCTGGGCCTTTCAGGGCGTGTCTCTTTCTAAGAAACCCTGGGAGAACAGGATGCAGCAAATGAGAAATTGCGCTTGTGCTGCACATCGTGTCTTCCTCCTAAGTCAAAGCTCTGAATGACCATTAACTCTTAAGCAAGGAGAAGAGGAAACTGAGGACCAGACTGGCAAAAGGTTGATCAGGATCATACAAGGAGTGCTGGGCAAAAAATACCCCGTTCAAAGGTCCTGAATTCTATGTCATAAATTGTCCTCCTTCAAAATCTGAGTCTACTTCCTCCCCATGAGAAGTTTGTCTGAAACAAAGATTAACATGTAGGCATATATATATATATAGTATAGTGCATACGGAGTGTATCTCTGTATAAGATGTGCATATGTATCTTGGAAATATTTTTGTCCCTTCCTCATGTATATGTGAGAGTCCTTTTTATTTGCATTCTGCACCCATCAGAGACACCCAAACTTGCCCAGTTATAAAGCTTTAATACCAACCAGACACCTTAAATGGGTAATGCCTCTCTACCCACCACATTAACATCCCCAGAGCTGTGGTTGGGCAAGATGTGGGAGTTTCTCCCAGACCTGTACCTGACTGGAAGAGGGGCTACAGACAGACCTGGGTCTTCTAGCCCTTGGGTCTTTCCCCATGGCCACAGCAGGAGAAGCTTGAAGAGCAATATTTGGACCACCAGGCTCAGGTTACCCTCCTTGCTGAGACACTTTCCCAGTCCTGGTGCCCTACATGGCACAGTCTTATCTTTTCAGCTTTGGTGGGTCTCCAAAGTCTCAGGTAAGGTAAGAACAAATGGGAAAACTGAGCAAAAAATTGTATGTCTTTTCTTTTGCCCAGCATCATCTTCTCCTTCACAGAGGAGGTGAAAATGTACAGAAGGATTACTTTCCTCAACTGTGACAGTACCTTTTGCTTTTTTCTAGTCTGTCAGATAATCTCTGCCAACCAGCTGACAAAAAAGGATGCTAACTGGAGAACATTTAGGGGGAGTGTCCTGGTTTGAGCAACACAGGACTAATTTCTTTTCTAATGCTTGGGAAAACTGTACATTTAGAAGACTCTAGTGTCTGAATTTGTGAAAATATTTACTTTATAGCC
>VYXH01012034.1:11841-24879 GCA_013397275.1 Burhinus bistriatus | reverse complement strand
CCAAAAAAAAAAAAATCACTAACGCAGCAGAGGTAAATAACGACAATCTGATCAGCGCCCGGGGCAGCGGCTCGCCTCCCCGCCGGAGGAGATTTGGCTCCTGCAGGGAGGTGAGGACTCGGGGAACGCCTGCTCACCTGCTCTTCCTACCAATGCAGGTGGGGGGGAGGGATAAAACATTTAAAATCTAGTCTATTTTAAAATAACAAGAGCATGCAATGCAGGCCTCCAGGGGAAACCTGCGCTGTTCCCTTTATTAGAAACTGGCCTAATGGTCTAGACAGTGGCTGCAGCCAGCTCGAGGTGTTTCGGCTGCGCAGGGCGGGTCTGGGCTAGCGCAGCACAATGACAATTCTGAAGCGGGTTCCCTCGGGTGCGAAAGGCTTCAGGAAAATCATTGTGGAGCTGCTTTCGAGGGGATCTGAGGTCTTTCAGATTTAAAAATAAACCAGCAGTCTGTACATTTATTATTTTTTTTTTTTCGTTCAGTACAAATGGAATAAACTTGGCTGCTTGTACACCGTCAGTAAGTCTCAGACTCCAGAGCAGAGGGAGAGATGAAACAAACTTGTTTTGGGCACCTATTGGTAACAAAACTTTGTCCCTGCTTAACTCTCTGCCATCCCTCAGGAAGTGGAAAGCACATGTTTAGGTAGTGTAAGCCTTTTTCCTTTTATTTAGAATACCCTCTTTGTTTAAACAATATTCCCCCCCCAGATACAAAGTTCGGCCAGTAAAGATTACATGGAAACTGGAACACGCATCGTATGGAATACAAGATGCACCGGATGAGGAAGTTTAAAAACTTTCCGAGCGAAAAGTAGAACAAAGAAAAAAAAAAAAAGTCTCCTAACATTTTCCCAAAGGTTTCACTCTCCTGTCACACACACTCTCCAAATGACAGCTAGCAAATTCAACTCTGCAAAAGAAAACAGAGCCACGTCAATCGAGAGGAGAGAAAACAAGCCTCAAGGACACAAACTGCACCTTGGCCTGGGAGGAGCGATAGGTCCGGAGCAGCTGCGACCTCCGGTTCCTGCCTCCACTCACCTATGTTAGCTTCTTGGCTTTGTTGTAGAGCGAATCCACTACTTTACTCATATTCTGAATAGTCTCGAGGGCAGCTTCATAGGTTTTGTCTACGGGGGGTTCGTCGAAGATGATCAGGACTCCCTCACCTTGGTCAAGGATGCCTGCGGACACAAAGCTGCGGTTACCAGCGTAAATGCTCGACAGATTCCACCTTCCAGACAGCAGGAATTTAGGGATCTACCCAGCCAACGGCTGGTCAGCTGTGCTGGGTTTGGAAGGGCCTCAGTGTTGTACTAGACTGGCTGATTGATTTTTGTCTGGACTGCTTTAGCAGTAGCTTACGCAGAAAAAAACCCCCAAAAGTCCTCGAGAGGGGCCTGAGAAGACACCCAGGAGATGCTTACGCCTGCGCAGTCCCTAACAGTCACCTTCCTCCTCCAGGCCCCTGTGCCCAGCAGGACGGCTCAGCACAACGCTGGAGCAAGGCCAAAAAGACAAAAGATGTTGTATAATGAAACTATTTCCAGGTGCCAGATGGGCACTGCAGCTGGGTTCTGTAATTCTTCAGCTATTCTCTAACCAGTATGCTTATTTTAGCCACTCATCTTGCTCGGCTAGATCAAGAGGGCTTTCTAAATAGACACTAGGGACACTGTAAACAAGAACGGAGCCGTTTCCTTGAGGGCTTATGAGAGAAGCAGCCTCCTGTGATCCCAGACAAACCCAAACCCATGAACTGTGCTGTGTGGGTGCCCCACACCAACACACAAAACACTCTTGACATAAATTATCTGGGAAAGGTGACCACGCACTCCAGTAAGCTCCAAGGCAGAAGAGCACATTTTTGCTAGATCGCCCACCAGTGGGTCTCACAACTGCCCTTGGACGCAGCCGCAGCAAGTAAGGGCTTAACAGCGGGTTCCGATTTGTCAGAAATTAAGCCTCAAGCTTAACGAAGGCAGATGCAGCAACAGGAACAGCCTTCACGACGACAGTAACAAATAAACCCACCGCTCACTACTCTTCCCACAGTGCCTGTTAACCTGCGCGCCTGCCGTCTGACGCAGGGCAGAGCAGTCTAAGGAGGACACTTGGGGTTCAAAGGTGCAGCAATAAAGAGGAGTCGATCCACCGCTCGCTTACGCACGACCTGGCCTTGGGCAGCAAGGCAATCAAGACTGAAGGATGCAGAGACTCACCGTGAAATTTCTTGTCCAAGATCATCTGTGACAGTTTCCTTTCTACCTCAGCCTGAAATTGAAGCAGAAAAATTAAAAGTCTCCCGGAACGATATAAAGAAATGTGAATTTTACTACTCCACACTCATCAGCCCCGGCGGGATATACGCACTGTCTAAAAGCAGCTATTTTATCACTGACCACCACGTCAGCGCAGATCTCTTCTTCCACACTGCTTTGATACTACCATATGCTTTAGGTGACATCGGAAATTAAGCAGTAGCTTTTACTGACAAGAGCAACAGGGTGTCTTGCCCTCCTGTTCTGCAGAAGACGGTGTATCTGTCATTTCACACAGGCATCACTCATTAGGGGATTTGGAGCATTCCAGCTTGGTTCAGCAAATATTTAGTCAAGTGTTGGCCAAGCTTCATTTAAGCCACTCGGTATGGAGCTGACGTCCTGCCCAGTGCCGGGCAAGGCCCCACAGGAGTCAGCTCCTCTTCTGCTCTTTGGACAGAGGACACAGAGCTGCAGTTAAGAAACAACCGCAGTCCAGCTTTCACTCAAACTATTAACTATGTGTTAAACACCAAGGACTGGACTAGGAGAAGACTGCATAGATAGAAAAGGAGGATAGGTGATGCAATGACCATAAAGGCTGAGCTCAGGACAGTTGCAAACCTCTGGCCTTAAGGGCAACACAGGACTGAAGCACTTTGGGATGCAACTGGCTGAGACTACAGTGGATTTCCCTAAAATTTAATCTGGGTGGGATTATCTGTAAAGTAGTTACTGTAATAGTCAATGTGACAAATGCATCCTTAATGAAACTTCAATCAAAGTGATTAGCTGGATCCTCTGTCTTAAGGGTCTGAGAAAGATTGTTCTGGGCACGCTGACAAGGATTAAATGCAGGTCAACGGGGAAGACTGAGCTGGTCACGACATGAGCTGTTACTAGAGCAGAGGAAAACCCGCCTCCAACAAAACCCAAGTGCTAACACAGGGAATAAAACCCGTGTGAAGGAAGGCAATGTTACAGCAAAGTCTTAGTGCAGAGGAAGCCAGTCCGATGACTCCTGGAAACTGTCCGTGTTAAAGTTAAGTTCCCAAGAGTGATATTTGCCTGTAAATGCTGTGGAGCTGACCTGTCAGGTTTAATAGCCCACACTTATTTCCCAGCGGCAAATGCCATCTGACCTCAATTCCTTTGCCCTCTTAAGACGTGCCACTGATTTCTAGTGATGTTCTTACCTTTGAGAGCTTGATGAGGCTGGATATGTGTTCAATCTATAAGAGAGACCAATAGAGTTAAGTAAATCTTTAGCTGTACTTTTGGTATGCAACACGGAGGTATGGGGCTCTTCCAAAGAACTCAAGGGCCTGTAAACGCTCTGGCCTAAAAATCTCCAGTGGCTTTCTCCACTTTGCAGCTTCATGTCCGTCAGATTTCACATCCAATTTTAACTGAAGATGGACTAGACGCCTAAGGCCATTTCACTCTGAAACATGAAATAACATTTCTTCTCCGAGGTTATTGCAGCTTTACCCACACCCTGTCAGAGCCCTTAAAAGCCACGCACTGCAACCTTCAGGGTTAAAAGCACGTCCACCTTTCAGTGTGTGTAGCAAAACGGGTGGAAAGGGCAATGACTCTGGAACATGGTTTTCCAAAGTTCCCCTCAGCCCCCTCCTTATCATTTTTCAGCTGACGTGATGAACCCCAAGCTCGGAAGTGCTGAGCAGCTCTGAGTAAGAAGTATTCTGTATGGGAACAAGTCCCTCGCCCACCAACAGGAGGGGACAGAGGTACCAGCACGTCGGTGTGCTTCTGGAAACATTTACCTGTACTCTGGAGAAGGGTTCGATGACTCTGATCAGATTCTGTTCCAATAAGTTATCATAGAGCTTAGCCAAGTGAGTGTTTATGATGGGGTCGTCCCTGAGCTCCACCTTATAGTCTGTCAGAGCCTGCGGAAGACACAGTGGGAGCAAATAATTCAGGTAGCAACAGGTCCCCTGTCTTCAAGGCCCTCCGAGTATGAAATAGTCTTCCCTCTCTGCCCAGCAAAGCATCGGTGGTTAATCCAATCCCATAATTTAGCTAAAAGGACAGGAGGTCACACCAGCCTAGCAGCCTTTCAAGCATCTTTCATCTTTACACTGGCAGAGCTTAGCAAGCCAGAATCTCTGGTTTATACTGAGGGGAGAGCATGACAGGATTGTTTCCTGACATGGAAATCCTCTCCGTTATCTCTGTGGTATTCTAGCTGAAGCCAGGAAAAATTTTAGAAAGATACAGATCCCAATGAACAGCACCAACAGTTCAGGAAACTGCTTCTGAGTTGGTTCTCCAGAAAAAGGAAAGAAAAAAAAAAAAAGAAAGGGAGAAAAGACTAGTTTCAAGCAAGTTGTTACTTCCCCTGCTGCGCAAACCAAACTGGGTGATTATTATGGGGTATTTGTTTGATGCGCTGTTGCTTCCTATGAATGTTTTTACAGTTTCTTGCTGTGGGATGTAACAGCTCCTACAACTTTCCAAACGTGGCATTTCTGAATGTTTTGCCAGCCAGACCCCATTTTCTGTCTCCCGACTCACCTTTTCAAAATCTGCCAGCGATCGGTTCTTACTGGCTTGTGCCACACATTTTAGTGCTTCTGTCTGCAGAGAAAGAAAACAAGGTTATTTTTCTGGATCCTCCTCTCAGTGCTATTATGCCAACTGTGCAGTATACTGAAAACGTGCTTAAGCAGCAAAATGGGAATGTTCCTTTTTGCTACAAAGCCATGTCAGTGTTACTTCCATACAGACAGAGAAAGAACAGCTGCTAATAAGGAGAACATGCAGAACAGCTGCAGAACACAGCATGAAATCAGCTTCACAGAAACAAAGAACTCAAGCTTTGCAAGGTTTGAGAAGACCAGCTGCAGTTCCTATCAGGTTGCAGGTTGGGAGCAAGTTTGATACAATTTTTAAGGAAAGTGCACATTTTGGCACTTGCTTAATGAGCGTGGCCATTTGCAGCCCTTAAGCTGTGTTTCTCCCCTTCAGCACACCACATTTCCTTTGCTGAGCAACAGAAGCACGGCCGAAGTCCTATAGATACCCTATCATGGACAGCATCAGGAAATGTTTCTTGTCTACCCCACGGCTGCCGAAACAAAGCAAAAGACTCAGCCACAACCAAACTACCATATTTATTCTAAACAGAATAGTAACACCACTAGAAGAACAGTTTCCAAGTGGTGAGAGGCACAAGCGCACGAGACAAGCAGGACACCCCGGTGGCTATGCTGCACAAGGCCCAGGCTTCTGCTACCATCTCTCCCACTGAGCTGTCCCCAAGGCTGTCCACCTTCTCTCTGCTCCCTAAGCCCAGTTTCCACAGCTGCTGCAGCAACTTGTGATCCCTGCTGTCTCAGGAGGACAGTGCAGGGAACAGCTGAGATTTCCTCCACTGTACACTGCTCTCGTGCCCTGAAAAGGAGCCGCCGACCCAGCTGCCACTCAGGGGAAAGGGATGAAGCAGGACCAGGGCTGCCCTTTGTGATCCAGCAGGGATAATGCAGGGATATCCCCACTTCAGACTCTATTCTACGCACATATGCTCACTGACCTCCTCTACTAAATAGCTTCCCCAATCCTCTGTGAGCTAGGCGAGTATTAGCTCCTGCGTCAAAGTAAATAGCTGGCTGACCAAAGCCACCCAGGGCATCAGTGTGTAAGCCTGGCTCACACCCTGGCACGCCTGGCTTTTGGCCCTGTACTTTATATAAAGCATCCCTGGATTTAATACGGGGGTGGCATTCACAGACTGGCAAGTTAACATGTTAGAATAAACAGTTGATTTAACAACTCCCCAGCTGCTTGGCTTCCACCTTACAGTCATCTAGGTCTCAAGCTGCTCAGCTACACTGCTATGAATGGATTTCCAGGACTTGCTACAACACAAGTAAAAAAACAACGAATAACTTGGATTGAAATACATCAGATCCATGGCTGCAGAGCAGCTAGCGAGGGTTGAGACACAGGTACCTTAGAGCATTAGGTATTTAGTAGTTCATGAAAAAAGCAAGGAGGAGAAAAACAGAAAATAAAGTGAGCAGGCCAGATTCTCAGGTTGTGAAAATCACTGTATTCCTTTTGAAGGCAATTGACTTACGGTAATTTAGTCAGTTCTGGATCTCGTTCAGGACACTCAGAAGTGAAAGGTATTTTGGTATGAAAAGACCGAAGTATTTGACAAAAAGAAGAACACAATATTCTCAGAGATAATAGAAAGATAGAAAGGATTAAGTTTCTATACCTGTCTTCCTGCATACCGCAGAGCAAGCTTTCCACTCACTAATGCTTGCACATCTTCTGGGCTAGAGAGGGGAGGGAGGGAAGAGAACATTTATTCAACAACATGGTCAGGTTAAATCTAAGCGTGTCTCAAAAATTCCCAATTGTTAGCAAATTACTACAATTCAAGCAACATTGTATCAGATGCATTGATTACGTCATAAATAAAGACAAACAGCAAGCTTGTCTGCTTGAGTTCTTTCATTAGTTTAGAGTCTTATAAACTAAAAGCCTTTCCCATTTAAATGTAGGAAGTGTTCTTTGCAGAACCATTTGCCACGTACATGTTCAGCATGATTTTGCACAGCAACATGTATTTCAGCGCAGTGATGGCTTTTGGGTTGTCAATTGAATCATATCCCTCAAACGCCTCGTAAAAATATGAATATGCTGTTTTCCAGTCCTTCTCTTCTGCTGCATGAATAATACCTGTTGAGAGGAATAAACAGGCAGGCATCAGAGTTAATTCTGACCGTGACTGGAAGAGGACAGAACAATTTGGTTGCCCGGTGCTTTATCCGGTACTTTAATAAAGAGAATCCTTTCCTTCTGTGTCCCCCTTTACCTTACCTCTAGCAGAACAGCATCCATGCCCTCTCTTAAGGGGACACGTTAAAAAAGACAAGTTCAGGGCACTTCAGGTTACTGCCTGCAAATCAGGTCAGGAACAACGTTACAGTTACACTAACACAGTGTAACGCTGTAGTGCCTAGGGTGGTTTCAGACCCTCCACCACTGGAGGTTTTAAAAAACAGGCTGAGAAAACATGTATCAGGAACAATGTAATTATAGCTAATCCTGCCTTGAGGCAGCTGGGCAGACTTGAGGGAATCATTTTCTATGATTCACTCAGGAAAAAACAAATATCATCAAATGATGCATCATGACAAGTCCTAGACTTTCCCCTCCTCCTGAAGGGCTTTACCTGACTGCATGTCTAACGCCGCCTGCAGCTTAGGTGGACAGTAGATTGCGTTGGCTGTAGTCCGGGCAGAGGTTAAGGCTGCTCTTGCTTTTGGCAGATTGCTCAGGGCATGGTAAGTCTTACTTTCTAACAGCTGCACTTCCACCAGCAATGCCTTGTCGTCCATCTTTTTCAATTCCCGAAGAAGCTGGGAGCCTAGCAGCAGGGAAGAACAAGAACCTTTGTCACCTGCTCTGCATCCGCTACCAACGACCACACAGACCAAGTCCTTCCAGACAACACCCTTCTTTCCCCCACAGTAGTACTGGCTTCGAGGAAGGGAGGTTAGGCTTACGCAACCTGTTCTTCCAAGAAGAAATGAAGGAGAGGAAATAATAGTGGGCCAGTGTCAGTCCACAGCTGGAGAAGAATGAACCAGTTTTGTGTTAGAGGTGGAAGAGGGCAGTGAGAATACTTGGGTATGCGGACAGCATGTCTCTGCCACCTCATCGCCGGCAGCAGACAGTGAAGGATGGGTTGTGCAGTTCAGACGGTCACTCTGGTACCCCTTCCCCAGATGATGGCATGATCTACCACTCACATTCGGAGCTCCGAGCAAACCTGAAGTACTGCCCTTTCCTGCATCATTCCCCTAGGGTGAGACCTGAGGATTTTCAAGCAAATCCTAAGAATATGGGATGACGAAGGAATGTTTTAAGCACAGGACATCTACAGATCAAATTTAGGAGGCAGGAATGGACAGCCTAAGAAAGGCCTAGGTAAACTGTCACATTAAAGCCTTGTGAGGACAGAATGAGCCAGCCTTAGAGAAAACTTTTCCCCTTCTTTCCCCTGGCTACAAACTAAAGTGCTGACTTAGGGCAAGCAGAGATGAGAACCTCATCCTCACTTGCTGTGCTTAGAAGCCGAAAAATCACAGCTGAACCAGCAAAACTAGGTGGAAGAGAACGGACTCTGCCTAGAAACATCCTGTAGAGACTCTCTGCTGGCACCTACTCCCCGTGGACATAACCACGTCTTAGCCAGCCACACAGAAATGCTAGCGCACAACACTGCCATCTCGACAGAGCTTTCGGAGAGGCCATCCTACAGGTACAGGCCATCACAACGCCCTAAGCTGTACCACCATCATTAACTAACTTAATTAAGCATAGCTTTGCAGTGTGGACTCTGATCAGTTTAAACCTGAGTTCACTACATATCCATATGCAAACTAATTCTAATTTGACATTGAATTCCATGTATCAGAGCACTTAACATAACTTGATAATTCTGATGAGATACACGTCACCCAGGTGACTCTGGACACAACGCATGCTCTTGCCACCACACTGTTTAAGAAGTTACAGGTCCCCGGTGAGGCATCGCCACCGCCCAGGTGAGCACTCCCGTCCGTGTCAGTGCAGCCATCCCCCAGCCCTGCTCACACCCATGCGCTGAGCTGGCGGAGCAGTCTGTACAAATACCCTTCGGCCAGCTTAAACCTCATCATACATTACTGCGGTCATTTGCAAAACGAGCATCTGTAAAGCACTGAAGGGAGTTGGGCCATGTAAGGTGACCTGCTTTACTCTGCCTTGTAGCAGATTAGGAGAGTTCACATGGTTAATTACCATATCTCAGGTGGTGCAGAAGCAAATTCTTAAAGCCTTTACACTACTTCACAAAGACTGCCTAATTACACCCTTAGAGATTTGCCATTTCCTGGCATTACTACTGCTTTTACTGAGGCCGTATTTGAACAAACTGAGAAAAGCTGGTTTCTCCCTTCAGCCTCTCTGACCACAGCAGTATACTGTGAATGTTCCAGCAGGAGCCAAACCCAATGGCCTTCAACTGGAAACAGCTCCTCTTTGCTCCAAAACTATTTGAAATGAACAAATGCTGAGGAAAAAAAAAAGAGATCTCAAAGCTGTTATCACCAAGCTATAGCAAAAGATGGCACAGCACTGAGAAATTAATGCCCAAGTCCTACAAAACTTATCAAGGAACATGACGTAGTTGATCATTTCCCTTGCCAGCTTCAAGACTAATTTCAAAGCAAAGAACTACTACCACCACCTAGTGGGAGACTTACCTAGCTGCAGTGCTTCTTGGTACCTCTTGGTATCGAAGTACAAAGAGACCAGCCTCGCCTGGAGAACAGAAAAGGAACTGCTGAGAGGAAAGCCAGAAAAAGGTAGTACAGATTTATTTTGCAAAATGAAACTTTATATATTTATCTGCACAGACTTCACTAAATTAGTTCGTACTCATTCGTACTCATCATATGGTCCAATTCTGCAAGAACTACCATTTGGAAGACTGGCTAGCTTAAACACAATGGGTAAAATCCTGCCTATTCAAGGACAGTCACTAACTTTAGTGTAATTGTTAGCACCTGTCCATTACATGTACGAAGATCTGGACAACACACTACAAGCTGTTAAATTTGTACCTTATGAAGTTCAGCAAAGGCAAGTGTAGGGTCCTGCCCCTGGGGAGGAATAACCCCCTGCACCAGTACAGGTTAGGGGCTGACCTGCTGGAAAGCAGCTCTGTGGAAAGGGACCTGGGAGTCCTGGTGGACAACAGGATGACCAGGAGCCAGCAAGGTGCCCTTGGGGCCAAGAAGGCCAATGGCATCCTGGGTGCATCAAGAGGTGGGTGGCAAGCAGGTCCAGGGAGGTCATCCTCCCCCTCTACTCTGCCCTGGTGAGGCCGCACCTGGAGTCCTGTGTCCAGTTCTGGGCTCCCCAGTTCAAGAAGGACAGGGAACTGCTGGAGAGGGTACAGCAGAGGGCTACAAAGATGATCAGGGGGCTGGAACATCTTTCTTATGAGGAAGGCTGAGGGACTTGGGTCTTTTTAGTCTGGAGAAGAGAAGGCTGAGAGGGGATCTCATCAATGCTCATAAATACTTAAAGGGAGGGTGCCGGGAGGATGGGACCAGTCTTTTTGCAGTGGTGCCCAGTGATAGCACAAGAGGTAATGGGCACCAACTTGAACATAGCAAGTTCCTTCTAAACATGAGGAGGAACTTCTTTCCTCTGAGGGTGGCAGAGCACTGGGAGAGGCTGCCCAGAGAGGTGGTGGAGTCTCCAACTCTGGAGACATTCCAAACCCGCCTGGACGCCATCCTGTGCAACCTGCTCTGGCAGAGGGGTTGGACTAGATGATCTCCAGAGGTCCCTTCTAACCCCGGGGATTCTGTGAAGTTCCCTGCTTCTAGAGGTGTTAAATCTGACAAAGGGAAGATGTTATTACACAGGTTTGGGATCCGCAGTGTAACATACCTCCAGAGCCTGGCGTAGGAAAGTCCTCTTCTCTGATTTGGCCCATTCAATACACTCTAAACACAGGTCAACCTTAAAGGGAGCAGAAAGAAATTTGTAAAGCCTTCTGTTGCCCCTCTTAAAAACAGCAGTATGGTTCAACCATTTCCTACAAAGCAACAAAAATACAACAAAGCCTGAATCTCCACATTGTAGTTTAAGAAAATAAGTCATTCCTGTCTGAACAGCAGCACTGCTAAACATCACGTTAACTTTACTTTAACACGAGCCTGGAGATTAGCCTTCTTCATTAGTACTTACCCCAAATGTCTCTGAACGACACCTTTAATATTGCCAGGGTAAAGCACAGCCCCCCCACTGATGAGAACTGCAGCTCAGCAGTGGAAGGTTAAGTGACTTCTCTTCAACGAGGTCTCACTGGTAACCACACACGATACACTTTAGCCTCAGGCTGCATCAGGGTGTCCCACAGAAATGTTGCACAAAATTATATAGAACAGCTAAATTGTGCTACATATTTTCATATTCTATCTGCTAGATTAACTTCCTGCACTTTGTAACAATGTTCACAGTACTACACTACCTCTAACACATACTGCAAGAGGAAGCAAAGTTCAGAAGGCAAACTAAGGTTTAATTTAAGCTTTAGCCATCACAAAAAAGACCCAACAGACCACCTTCTTCGATTCCTTTTCTAATGCATTTGGCTTCCAGTAACTTTTGCTGACCACCAGGGACAATCCTCCCACACTGGAATACGAAAATAAAGATTTGGCTTCCAAAGTTTCACCAGTAAAAATTACTGCTGAAATCCTAACAGCATTTCTTAAACAGCTGTGTTTCTGCTTGAAATAAAAACATCTGGGTACATGAGAACTGATTCTGCCTTAGGGCAAGGGATGAACTAAAAGACTTCGAGGTCCCTTCCAGCGTGTTTTGCACCATTTCATTTAGCCATAGAGAGAACTGTATTTTCAATCGCTCTGGAAAGAAAGGAAAATGAAGTGCAAGTGTTTTAGGGCCTAAATATGTCAGATCACGTATGTCCTTTAGTAGTATAAAGCAACAGAGGTTCCAGCTCCACTATTTACAAGCAACTCGGTGCCAGGAGCCTGTCAGTAAGTGACACTGGATGTTTTATCTGTCACTTCAAAGCAGAGTAAAGGAACCCAATGGCTTCTCCTGTTTTTAAGACTGCTGAGATTCCCTTGATGAATAAAGCAGTCATGTTCCACATTAATTAGAAGCGGGTGTCGATTTAGTACTGGCCAATAATATAGAATAAGTCATCCTGAGGTGCTAGGCTCAGAAATGCCTTTTCCCCAAAATCTCTGGATTGCAGCTCTTTCTGCAGCAGCTCTGTAGCTGTGCTACACTGCAGGACTTGTCAGCTCCTTGTCACTGCTTATTAAATGGGGACATTTTATGAAAAGCCATTATGAAGTTGCAATTTATTGCACAGTGATAGCTGGAGCATTAGGAGCTGGAGAAATCTCTGATTTCACTGCTTTACTGGGCTCTTGGGAGTCATCTTAATATACACCGAGGAAGTAAGTGCTCCCGTGAACATTTCTGAGGCACTGAAAGTATTCAGGATTACTGCATCAGGAACCTCACAGGTTAGGTGTCACAATTCCTTAATGTTTTGGGGTTGGCTTCTGAATATACTTGAAAGTGAATGTTTGGACTAACCGGGCCATGCCTCCATCACTGTTACTCCAAATTCTTCCCCTGCCATAAAATGTCACCCTTTGGGACTGCACGCAGATACTGTCATGTGCATCAAGTTACCTTAAGAAAAAGTCTGAAGCCACTCATTTTCTCCTGACCCCTTCAGGGGTTCCCTTCTCACCTGCACATCCCACCCTATTTCCCTTAATCTCTTCTGTTAAAGAAGCAAAAGATTCCACCCGTCATTGTTTACGGTAACACAACATGCAAGCCACAAGAACCGAACAGCAAACGAAGAACACTTGCTAGGTTACCTGAATGAAAGGATGGTAGTTCTGCGCTGATTTGGCTAACAAGAATGCCACCTGCCTCTCAACACGGCAGAAACTCTTGGAGGCTGTAATTTGCCAGTCACCGTGTGCACAGTGTTATGTGGGTTTTGTCCTTAACCTGTCACTCAGACCCTCCCTGCCTCCCCTTTCCATCCAACTGCTTCGGTGTGCCAGTCCAACCTATACTACTGCAGGTCAGCGCCGCTTCTAAGTGGCTCCTCGTCATTCACTTTTACAAGTTGCTCTTGTCCTTCTCCCATTCCCAAATAGCAAACAAA
>VYXH01012032.1:168265-201939 GCA_013397275.1 Burhinus bistriatus | reverse complement strand
CTACGAGGAGCAAGGGTACTTGCTCCTCGTAGGTGCAAACACTTGGCTTTCTTGCATCTACAAGGATGGGGTTTGTAAAAACAGCTTCAGCTTCAGCCATTTGCCCTCCCATGCCTGGTAGATGTGGTGGAAACAGAAGACCACCCAGCTCACCCAAAGGTAGGTGGGCAGCATTCAAGGGGTCGCTCAGGGCTGGGGAAAGGGCATCCTCCCAGCTGGTCCTGCAGCCACCTTTGGCCCTTGGGGAGAAGCAGCATGGCCGTGGCCGAAGGCTGCTCTGCCTCTCTTGGAGGACTCTGCATCTCGATGCTACAGTACTCTACACATCCATACGGGAGGAAGGCTGCTCCTTTGACATGTCCTCCAGCAGTTGGGTCAGAGCCACAGTCTGCTGCTGGGAGGAGTGGGGGGAGTATTTCTCTTCCATCACCAGGGGCAAACAGCTCATGGGAGAGAACATTGAATACTCGCAACCACCGCACCGCGCGGCGGGTTCTGCACAAAAGCCTTTGGAGTTGCCAAGTCCATCCCTGTTTCTGGTGTCTGCTCAGCGGCTACAGACCGCTACACCGGGACACGGCGGATGCCAGCGATGTGGGTTAAATCAGCAGTGCCCTCGTACAAAGAGCATTTGTCATCCACTCTGCAACACCTCTGACCACAATCTCCTGACCTCCTCATTCAGTAATTTCGAGTCACATCTCTAATTTTTTCAGCTGCTGGTTTTGAAACGCTGTATTTCTTAAATGTCTATCTGTGTCTGACTGCAGAAGCAAGCTCCCTGGCTTTTATTAATCATTGTTTCACTGCTGTTGCAGTCTTAGGATCTGAAATTAAATTTTAAGTGCATTTTTCAAGGTAATAAAAATAAGCTTAGGCATATATTAGTGAATAAAGATCCATTTGTAATAATTTCCTGTAATAAAACCCATATGTTTTGTTTTTGTAAAATAAGTGCCAGAGAGTAATTTTTTTTTCCTGAACTGAGGAAAGTGTATCAGACAAGAAAAGGAAAGTTAATTTCAAAGGAAAAAAAGGGAACGTATTAAGGAGAAACTTACTGCCACTAGTTATTCCTCAAAAAATAATGAAACCCCAAATTTATGTAAGTTGCATTTTCATTCTCAAGACAAAAAAGTGTGCGGGGACACGTTCAATTGCAACCCCAATTCCGGACGAATAAGTCCAGTGCACAAGGGAGGTAGAAAAATATAAAAAAAACCATGCACAACAATGAGAATATACTCTAAATAAACTATTTCTTTGGCTTTGGAATAACCAAGAGTGGAAAATTACCTAATTACCAAAACAATCTTGTTTCAGTGCTCATTAAAATCAAAGCAGTGTCAGACTTCTTGCCAACTGTCTTATCTCACTTCATCAGCAAGTAATGCAATGATAAAAAATGTACATAAATCCTCTAATTTCTCCCTAACTGCGTGAGCCAATACTTCAGCAAAGAGAAGAAAAACAAAGAAAAACGCCGATGAAGAGGTAAGAGTCCTCTTCTGATGCACGAGTTGAAATTTCCATCGTGTACATCCAGCCCCAGCAGAGCACTCCACCGCCACAGACCACAAGATGCTGCTCAAGAAGCAAGCCTGCAAAGACTCACCACCAAGCCTCTGCCTTACAGCCGTGACCCATTTGTTTCTGGTAAGAGCTATGGAGGAACTCAGCACGGCACCCACTGCACCCCAAGGTGACTGTGGGTGCTCTCAGACGTGAGCCTGGAGCAGCGACCAAAAGGTGATGTACCTGGAGACAAGACTAGGCACATCCATGTCTTTGGAGCTGGCTTTCCTTGCTGCTGCAGTCGCTCTGCAGGAGCTCAGCTTTGCTTCTCTGCAGTACCTGGTCCTCTCACTGATCTCCCTCCCTACTACCGGTTTGAAACAGTGCTCAGAGCAGGAAAAGAAAATAAATCAAAGCAGTCAAAACTATCTTCCTAGAGCCAGGTATTTGTACCTGCAACACACATCCAGCTTGTGGCACCATCGACCCTTTAAGCAACTAAGGAGGATAAGTCAGGTCAAATGTGAAGTAGGTGAGATGGGTCAAGCGTCTCCCATCCCAGGACTGTTCTTCTTACAGGTGGGAAAAACCTTTTAGGAGGAGGAGGGAAATGACCATGCTTATCCAGTTCCACCATCCCCCGTGGACTGGTGGAGTGGATCCTCCTGCCAACGGGAGGACCAAGCACACAGCTTCAGGAGAGGACTTCTGACTATGGATCCCAAGCAAAGGCTGGATACACCCAGTTATGCTGCTGAACGTGCCAAATCCTGAGTCTTTCTGGGATTTAAAGGCAACTGGTATTCTCAAAACCTCTCACGGACCAGCTCAGTCCCACGCAACAGGCTGGTTTCGAGGGTTCATGCTGAGCACCATTAACTGCCCACGCACTGTCTTGGGTGCTGATGCACTGAGCATCCCACAGCATCAGGCCCCTGACACTGGTTTAAGAATTTGACTGCTGCAGCAGAACACATCATGTCCTTTATGGCCCAAACGACTCCTGATTGCTTCCATACGCCAGGAAAACCATGTCCAGCGGGAGCCATCACCAGCAAACATTTGTAATCAGAGCTGTCCCAGGGTCCTCTGGAAAATGTGAGTCAAGGCACGTGTCTTTTGTTCTGCACAAGCAGTGCTAAAGGGCAAAGTAGGGCCCAGGCTCAAAAATGACTAGGAAGAGAGAAGAAGACAATAACACCCATTGTGGAGATGATGCAAAGCAAAGAATAGTGAGCAAATTCCATGTATAATGGGAACATTAGCTCATAGGTTAACAGGCAGGTTAATGCTGTGTATGCTTTTCTCTCAGCGATGCATCATTGGATTAGACACTTGGGTAAAAGCAGAGAAAATGAGGTTAAAAGAGATCACCCCATCTCCTCAACTGAAATCATGAAATATTGCCAGGTGCCAGTTGTTCCACCTCTTTCTGGAGATAAGCGGATGAGTTTGTCTCTGCCAAATACAGCTGCACACTTGGGTTACTTGAGGTTAGTTTCTCATTTGCTTCAGAGCTGGAGAAATCCATGGCTGGATTGCTTTGCCTTTCAGTGACTCTAACAGCAAAGTCATCCCACATCCACAGCTGAGTCATATTTTCTTTGGAGACCTACTAAGCCACTCTGTTATCAGAAGAGGCAATGATGATACCATATTGCCATTCCATAATCTTGTCCATTTTACATCAGAAAAAGCCACCATTCGGCCAAGATGAGACCCTGAGCTCCAGTCACCCAAATTAAGTCTTCCCACATTTGGTGGTTTTGTAGAATTAAGTGAAGGGACTTGGTTTTTTTTTTACAATATTGCCACATTCTGCAATATATCCTCCAGAAGTCCTGAATTTTCCTCTTTTAGATAAATTAATGGGTAGCACGATGAAAGGCCGAAAGCCATGCACAGTGACAATTCTTGTTTGGCCTCCCTCCTCACAATACCAACACCAGACACATGAAATGAATCCCGATGGCCAAACAAATCCCATCACAGCCAAACCCATAAAGGCAACCAAACAGTTGAAGATCTCAACATCTGCTGTTTACTACAGACACAGAAATTATTTAATCTGCAATAAAGAACAGCATGTTCCTATAGATCCAATTAAAAATTACATTGGACGGGACCAGGAACACATGAGATGATTTTCTGCTGTTTGTTCTTCTTGAGCCTGCAGATCCAGGACCAGACCTGGCCCAGAGCTCTGCTCCCCACAGCCAGCACCATTCAGGGCATCTTTGCACTGATGTTGGGTAACGTGGTGGTGCGTGCTAAAATGTGGGCCAGCAAACGCGTCTGAAAGCTCAGTTTGGCCTACACCAAGGAAAAAGATTCTCCGCTCCTGATCTACAGCCTGGCAGATAGTCAAACATGCATATCCTTAATTATCTGCTGACTACATCTTTCAAAAGAATGTCCCGAGGCTGCTTACATGGATATTTTATGCAACAGCTACTTGAATATTATTGTTTGCACTTTTAGACGTGGAATTGGCCTGTAAGTCTAATTAACTTTCCTAGTGGAGTCATCAGAGTGTTGGCTAAAACCGACACCTCTTTCTCCTTATTTCTGTTTTCCCTTCCAAAGCAAACATGTGTAGATGAATTTTACATTCCCTCCAATATCCATCAGCTCTGGGTTGCCTTTTCCCCCCCCCCCCCCCCTTTTTTTTTTTTTTAAAATCTAGGCAGCATTGAGCCTAGCGTGGAGAGAGACACAGCTAAGTACTAGAAAACATCTGGTACGCACTTCATTACAGCAGTGAGAGCTATGTAAGTACACATAGAAATGCAATTAGAATAAACCATCAGGGCTGGTATTTACATGGTACTCTCCATTCTTAACATCTAAGTGGTTTAGGATCATGCATGTTTGCCGTTTGAGAAAAAACAAGGCAGAAGTATTTCTTTGGGAGTAAAAGGCTAAAACGATTCTTAACACATATACACGTTAAGCCCACGCTGTGGGCTCGGACATCCCACTTCTGTCACACTGGCTGCTTCTCCCACCCAGCACCCACCTCTGCAATGGGGTCTTTGGGGAGACCCTGGCCAGTGGTCGGGTACTTACGTTGACTTCCCGCAGATCTTCCTCTGGTACCACTGCTTGCAGTTGGTGAAGTATTTCCTGTTCGTGCCGATCAGCTTCTGAACCGCGCACACGTTGGGGCTACAGGTAATGACAAAGCAGAAGAGGGTCTGGTAAGCCTCCCTCCTCTCGGTGCTGACCCCCAGCGCGGAGCCAGACTCCACCCTACAGCACCCAAAAAAGCCCTGCTGGGGTTGCAAGGGAGGAAACTTTGAAAGCTGCAAGTCAGCTTGCTCGATCTGACTGTGTAATGACTATCATGAAGCGGAGGAAGAAGTAAAAGAGATCTCCCTTCACTCTGCCAGGGTATCTTTTTCTTCGTTGACTTTTTCCCATGTTCCACCTTTCACCAAAATATCAAGAAATTAAGTTAAAAATAATACATTGGTCAGTATTTCTATGGTGAACAGCTACTTACAATTTGGGATCCCAGGTAAAACCTGATAAAGTTATGCAATAATTCAAATCCTTCAAAAAAAACCCCATTATTTTATTGTTTAGGACATAAAGAAGGATGGATATCTATCAGCCTATGGACAAACTTGCACCAAAACCAGAACAGGTACCTTTGCTGTATGGTAGACTCAGCCAATTCTGGACATGGATGTTGAGCTGCTGATGGGGAAACTGAGCAAGTGGCACTGCCCACTCCAGTTTCAACACACCAGGTATGACAGCACAGATTGACAGTGGCTATCATAAGGTACTGGGAGCTCCTTCTCAACCTTGGCATTACATATGTGACTAACCCCACTGAGAGCTGACTGCAGCTTTTCAGCTTTCTAAGAAGTGGTATCACAGCGAGCAAAGATGTGGTCAAACACGAGCTGGGAGTTTACTTGCTGCTAGTTTGGCCAGCACAGCATTTCCCCACTCAGCCCGGCTCATCATCTCCATGGTTTGTGGCCAGCAGCCCTGGCCACGGATGTGGGCAAGGCATGGCCAGTGCATGAGATATGATTTATGGATCTGGGCTGTGAGGCCACCAACTGCCTCTGGGCTTAAGCCAGAGGTGTAGCAAACACCCAAGCAAGCCGGGGATGCTCAGCTCAACTGAGACCGGATTCCCAACACCAACACCATGTCCCAGTTGCAGCAGCGGCACCAAAATTATGTGCAGTATTGTCTGCCAGGCCGATGGAGGGGAAACAAATAATTAAGCAAAATACATAAATCATCACTTCGGCCCATCAGAAGTGCTCTGCACCGTCCAAGGCAGAGTTTTCATTTGCGCAAATGAAACTCCGGATGGGGCCTGGAGATGCTGTTGTAAAGGTCTTGTTGATCTGTTTAGAAAAACAGACAGCAGCCTGTTTCACGCTGGGTTTGACCGAGACGCTGCCCGCTTGCCTACCAAAATTAACAAAAGCAGAGTTTGCAGCCCAACCACCAACTCTTCCTGCGGCCGTGCTTGCTTTTCACCGGCATCCCAAATTTGGCTCTCTCCAAAACGGACCGGCCTGCCCATCATTAGCATGAATTAACATGAGGGTCTCCTATATGTTGGCTAACTCCAGCGCCAGTCTCAGCGGGAGCTTGGCTCGCCTTCAATGAGCCTTTGTTGATGCGGCCGCTGCAGGGCCCTACGGAGGCAGGATCCCACCTTCGTCCTGCCCCGAGGGGAAAGTGAGAGCCCATGGGACCCGGCGGAATTAGGCTCACCGTTTCCCTCGTTACTGTCATAGCCAGTAATGGTAGTTTCTTTCTACATGAAAGCTTTTAATTCCCTTTCTATATAAAAGGTGAGGGACGCAGAGAAAGAATCTACTGAAAAAAAGTCAGAAATCGCAAAGCCAAACTTTCAGCTGGTGCAAACTGGCCCAGCCTCAGTAATTTCCATGCCAAATCATCGCTTAGAGAGACGTCTGTGCTCACTGACTCAGCCCACCTCGGCTACCCCGGCCCCGCCGCGCCGAAATATGGTTCCAATTACATCGAAATTCCAAACCTTGCCTCGATTTCAGCGTCTGGCTGACGGCAGTGGACAATCCCTCTAATATTCATCTTGACAAGCCTGGCTACCGAAGGACTTGTTTGATCATTTTCCCCGTATCCCCAGGAGTAGCCTGCCAAGAAAACCCTTGCGCCTTCAGGACAGTATTGAACCCGGTGCTGCCTTGCTCCCTCCTCCCTGCCTGGGACCGCAGCTCCGTAGGGCTGCTGCTCCCTCCCCGACTTATCAGGGAAAACTTCTTCCCAGTTTTTCCTCACTGTGGAAAAATCCTCTCCCCCCCCTGCCCCCAGGGCCGTGTTATCAATGATTCCCACAGGCACGCTGTAGTAGCAGCTCCCCGCGGTGCGTGTTCTGGTCCTTTGCCCAGTCTGGCTTAAAATGAATTTGTCAACACTCTCCCCTCTCCTCGTTGGAGTTCATCACCTCTGCCATGCCGTTCCCAGCCAGCCGCGCTGACTCGAGGATAAAACTGCCTATTGTTCCCCTTCAGCTGAAGCCTCGCACTTGGCAGGCAGCAGCTGGGGCAGGAGCTGCCCTTCGGGAAGGGGCAGAGAAGAGCATGACCTACCGTACAGCCCCAGCTACCTGCCATTGACTATCTCCATGAAGCTCCCCAGCATCACGTAGGGCCCACAAAGCCAAGTGGGTTTGGGGGAGAACGCTCCTACGTTTATCAACTTCAAATGTTAATGTTCCTTATATACTTCCCCGTTCCTCTCCCAGACTTGAGCCGATTCACTTTAAAAAAAAAAAGTTAATTAAGATGTACAAGTTTTGCTGCAGAGCCAAGCTCTGCCACCCAACTCGCTCTCGGCTCAATAGGAGCATTGATGGTGTGGGGGGACGCTCGCAGCAGAAAGGGTGGCAGTCCTGGTTGCACATCCCTCCTGAGCTCCCTCTTACAAGCAAAACAAGACGCCTCACATCTAAGAGCTTTTTGGCTGTTTTTGTGTCGCTGTATCCCTTTGGCACATCATTAATCAATGTTCAAAATTCAGTTGATGTTTAAAAATTAGCTCGGTATAAATTGCTCTCTCCATCAAAAAGGGACCGGTGAGCAAAGTGCTGTGGCTGAATCTATCTCAGCGTAACTTCGCTTCATCTGGAAACCTCGGCATACTAATTCCTTGCGTCTCTCAAAGATCTCAGGCACCAGGATGGACCGCAATCACATCTTACCCTGCGCCTCTATTGATTGTCCAGGGAGTAACAGGCTTCTCTCTGCAGAGACGAGTGCACTGATTTACACCAGGACTGCACTAACTTTCCAAGCCTGAGCAAACTTCTGCCTCAGGGCTATCAGCAGAACTGGATATTTTACTTAGTTTCAGATCATGTAGCGATGAAGAACACTGTATTTGTACATAAATCACTGTAATTCTTTCATTATTGAGATTTTACAAATTGACATTAGCCCAGAATTTGTCTGCTGGATTCTGTACCTGATTAGGCACATAAACAGCATAGCCCCTGTCATAAATACTGACCTGGATCCCCGCCAGATAATGTATCAAATTGCAATATTTAAGTCTTGGGTTTTTTTAAAAGCGTTCCATGACCCTGCCTTCAGCAAATCCATTTAAATGGAAGCTACAGTTCAATCAATGTCACCATCACAAGAGACAAAAGCCAGCTGAAAGGTCTGTCATCCTTTCACCCTTCCTAATTCCCAATAAATTTTAAAAACAGTGGGAACAACTATTAACATTGGGTTAGTTTTCTGCCTAGCAACGAAGACTCGAACTACTCAATCCATAACACACTGTCCAGTTAGGAAGAGAGGTCTACATGCTCTTTTTTGAATATTCCTGATCTCAGAAGGTTTATGAGTAAATAAGCGGTTACTTTTGTCAAGAAAACTTTCAAGTCTTACTGGGGGCTCTAGTCAAGAGTAAGTTGGTGCCCACTCCACACAGACACGCCTCTGCCATTGAACCAATTTTCTTTATTTTTCTATAAATTTATGAAAACGGGAATTCCTTCCAGAAAAAGTCTAACCGTTCAAAATCTGGGGATTTCCCCTCCCCCATCCCTCTTTTTCCTTCACGGGGATAGACCGGCAAAGAATCACCGAGGGGTCTAAAATGACATCTGCGATGTTGAGCATCCTGAAAGCAAGGAAGGAAGTTATCCAAAGAAGAAAGGAAAAAGTTATTCGAGGATGAAAGAAAAAAAGTTGTTATCCGAGGAAGAAAGAAAAAGCCGTTTATCCGAGGAAGAAAACCCCCGGGCAGAGTTTCCCCGAGGGCAGGGCCGAGCTGCGGGCTGCCCCGCACCGGCCCGGGGCTCCGCGCCGCCTCCGCACCCGCGCAACGCGCCCGGCGGTGCGGAGCCACGGGCGGGACGGCAACCGAGCCGCCACCCCCTGCGGGGCCGCATCCCGCCGGGATTTGTGCAAATGTAGGGAAAAAAAAAAAACAAAAAACAAAAAACACAAACAAAAAACCTCAACCCCACGTTTCTCCCCCCCATCCCACCCCCCTTCCCGCTTCTTTTTTTTCCCGGGGGTGGCGGAAAGCCGCCGGTTCGCCGGGCTTACCCGTGCTGCCGGCCGCGGAGCCGGCTGTGCTGCAGGACCTGCTGGTACGGGGACTTGGCGGCGGCGGCGAGGCCCAGGGCCAGGGCCAGCAGCAGCAGCGGCGATGAGTGCGCCATGGCCGGGAGGCNCTATCCATCCATCCACCCGTCTGTCCGTCCGCCCACCCATCTATCCATCCATCCACCCGTCTGTGCCCCGCCGCTGCGGGAGCAGAAAGCGGCCAGGGGTATCCTCAGCGTTTCATCCACAATTGCTTCTTTTTCTGGAATTTTGTCCTCCGGTCCCCCACCCCGAGTCAGGACTCAGAGCGGAGTGGTTGGACTGACACACTCCGGGGGTCCCATCCATCCCATCCCCTCTGTGATCCCCCCACCCCGGGGAGCTTTCCTGGCTACCGGCTGGGCCAGCCCAGCCCTGCCCCACAGCCTGTTCCAATGTCACCCCATCCTGCCTTGCCTGGCACCCTCTTGATGCCTGCTGGTATCACACCCCATCCCAGCATCTTCCAGCACCGTCAGGGGTCCCACGTGTTGGGAGGTTTCTGATTTCTTTTAAACCAAAGCAGGAGCAATAAGGCTGCCATCGGCGTGCCCCCTTGGCCAGGTTGCTTGTGTTACCTGTGGATCTGGGGTGAGTTTTGCAGCGAGCCACGTGCCACCCCATTGCTCTGAAGGATCACAGACAGCAAGGTGCTGACCCACCGTGGCTGGTGGGACAGGCCCCCAGGAGCCAGCCCTGGCATCGCAGCCATCCTAACAGCTCACACGGGAAACCTCCATTCCAACCGAGGGCAGAACGGGGCGTTTGGTGATTGTAAAGGTAACGGCAACAGAGAAATCAGACCCTTGCTTGAAGCCGTCACTGTGCTCATCACCGTGGGCTTCCCAGAAGAGAACCCTTGCAGAAGTCCTGACGGGGCCAAAATGTGAGCAAAGCACAAACAGCTGAGGTTCCTTGTGCAATGCCACGCACAAAGGTCAGGGAAGACTGAAGTCACCTGGCCCCCAGTTTATCCAGCCTGACTCACCGCACAATCCCAGTGTTTGTAATGGATTTGCTCGGATTGGACTGACACCAAAGTTGAAGGGCTCTTTCCTCCCTAAATCCTCCTGGGAAGCAGAAGGGGTCCTTTGTGGCCACTTGCCCTTAGAGACAGACTTCTGCAAAACTGTTACACAGCTTTACAGACTGGGCAGTGGCCGGAAAGGGCAGCTGCTCGGCAAAGGACAGGAACTGAAATGTATCCAGCGAGCAGTCACCAAGCCAAACAGAACAAGTCTTTAGCAATAATAAACACTTTGAATTTACAAAGATCCCCCCCCCAGTAAATAAATCTGATTAGTGTAAACAACATTAACGCTTCTTGAATAAAATACACAAAACCATTCCTCAGTCGGGTTGCCTCTGCCCGGGGAGTGCCTCATTGCTGCCTCCATCTAAGTAGGTAAATCATGAAGTCTTACCTGCAAAGACTCAGGACTCCAGCCTAAAAGACAAGAAAGAGAGGTTTCAGGTCTTCCTGAGAAAAAGGTGAGGTTTCGACCCTCTTAGGTATTGCCCAACCCAAGTCTTTCTCAGCTGCACCTCTGTAAAATGGAAGTATGAGTGCCCCCAGTGCTCTCTTTAAAAGGAAGGAGTGAGCTACACTCTTCCCAGAAAGAGGTGACTTGGTTCCCTGGCTCTGGGGAAAGATTTCGGGTTGCGAAGCCTGATCTGATGGATGTGCATTTTTCCAGATCAGAGTTAGACCCCTTGGCCCCAGAAGGGAAGGAGCTTTAAAATTCGCTCCTCCACCAGCTATCATAATTTATTGCCAGGAAAAGGCTTAAAGCTCCTAAAAAGTGAACCGAAAAGAGGTGGGAGATCACAGAAAAGGCATTGCCAACTGCTGAGTCCTCCGAAAGCAGCAGCCAGTTGCCATTTCTCTGCGAAGAACAGCATGTGGTGGCAGGGCCAAGCACCTGGACACAGGCTCCTGCCTTGTCTCCCCTGTGCTAGACTGCTGTTTTGGGAACGGCAAGGTCCCTCTCATTTCCACAGCTGGTTTATAGACCTATGAGCTTCTTTCCTGGACACTCCCAAGCAGCAGAAACCCCAGATCCTGGGAAGAGCATCTTCCCCTAGGAACACACGGCTGCCTGTCCTAGAATGGGCTCACCAGGATCACCACGTTCCAGTTATGACCTTCCAAAACGAGAGCTGATGTCCTCAAGACACCAAACCCCGCACCGTAGTCAACGGAAGTTTGTTGAACCCAAAATGTTGGAAATGAACTTGGCAAAGATTTTTCCCAGCGAAGTGTTTTCCTGGAGACTAAGCAAACACCAGCTGAGGAGGGACAAACGGCTGCGAGGGGTCAGGGCTGGGAGGGATGGGGCAGCCCTGCCGCCTTCCTGCGCCCAGCGCTGGCACACATCCTGGGTCCCCTGAGTGACACGCTGCTTCTCCTGCTCCGCAAAGTCTGGGTGACTTGTGCGGAGACACACAGAGCAAGGCAAAGGCAGGACTGGAAAACACTCGGTGGGCCGGCAGATGGGCAGAGCCGGTGCATTTGGCATTTGGGCGGCAGAGAGCTCACGTGGAAAAGCATCTCCCACAAACCCCGCGGGCAAATTCAGTTTTTTCTCTACCACTGCTGGTTTCCTTCCTCCCCATCCCTCCCTCCCGGTCCCGCTGCCTCCTCGTTCTTCTCCAGTGCATCCTTATTCATTATTCCTCTCCAGCAGGACTCTCTGTACTGACTAAGCCTTCAATTAGCTTCTGTGAATCTGTTTGAGAGCGGTTCAACTGTTGCAAAGAAATATTCGAATATAGCAGGCTATCAGACTGTGACAAACTTATTTGTGAATGAGCGCTGCTTTGGCTTGCACTTGTTTTAACCTCTGCTTTCAGACGGATGTTTAGTTTGAAATGAAATGCATGGGCAGTGGACTCTCTGCACACTCATACAAATACTCTAAAATCAATCACGTAGAAAATTGCACTTACACAAATAGACGCTTCTATACACATTTCAGAGTAAGCAATAAGCAGAAATAACAGCTGCTCCACCAAAAGGGAGGAATCGCAAGGCATATCCTAAGCCAAAACGAAGAAATCTTCAGCAATAATAAACATCTATTATTTAAAAAGCTTTTCCTGTATAAACAAATCTGAAGGCTGAAACTGCTGAATCATTAAGAGCATAAATATTTTTTACTTTGTTCTGTGTGCTGCACAGAAAGGCCAGAAGGAGAGCTTGTAAAGAAAAAACACCTTTCCACCTCTCTCGTAATAGTTTTAGGAGAAATGATCAACAGCGTAGAATTACAAGGATTTTTGTATTTGCCTGCCATGTTACATTTCTACTATCCTCATATAAGCAATAATTCCCATAATAAAAAGTTATAGTGACATTGGGTAAAGTCCACACCCCTGCAAGAGGCTGAATCTCCATTTCATTTTGATCTCTAGTTAATGGTGATTTCAGGTCGGATTTTTTTTCCCCCAGACTAGCCTCTGCTCTCGTTTTCACAGACTCTGAGCAAAAGCACTGGAAATAGCTCTGAGTGTGTTTGTTGTGCTCTTGTTTTCAACTCAGCAGAATTGATTCAGAAGAATAAATAGATTTTCATTCATTTTACTCTTGGGAGTGTTTGCGAAATGCCCGGCGGGCGGATTGCTGCTGCGGCTGGAGGCGCAGCCCTGCGCGGGATGCGGGAGGACCTGAGTTGCTCCAGTACTAAAAGGGGCTGAAACAAACAAAAAATGATCCAGAAAGATGGAATCAGAATATCACAGAAAAATATTCCCCGGCGACAGTGGCACTGACAGCCAGCGGTTCGTGCCTGGCTTGGGTCGGGAGTTCAGTGGAGGAGTCAGTTAACTGGTGGGAAATGACCATGAACCATGAGCCTGTCAATATATTGGCATGAAATATATCCCATCTCATCCCACGCTCTCACTTTGTTACCTGTTTTCACTATCAGTACTAATATTGAGGGAAAAGATTTCCCTTCTGTCTCTTTTTAGGTCTTTTTTGAACAACTTCTTCACCCCAAATGCTCCCGCGCTCGCCTTTTGAGTCTTCGTTCCATGTTCTATGTGTTAACGATGTGGCAGATGCTCCTTCACACCACACTCTTGCTTTCACACATCAGTCTTGTAAAAAGATCCCGATAAAGATCACATAATCCTCTTCATTTCCCTTCGTAGACAGCTCCATTTGGTGCGTCCAGAGCCTGCTGAAAAAGGAAGAGAACTAATCCCGCTTGCCTCCGCCGCACACGGCGGGGAATTCATGGGATTTATGTTCCAGCTCTACTCAAAACTGTGTCCAAAAGGCCCTCTGTACATGTAAAGTGTTATTATTATGTTCAGTAACGTCTAGGTCAGCAATTGGAATAGCGGCAGGCAGCACGAGCTGTCTTTGAAACCTCCCAAGAGCCCGGCTGGCCCTTTACAGATGTGACATAGGGTGGAAATTCAGAATAAAGTAAAAATCAAGGTAGTTTTTGGGGGAGGAAAAGTGGAGAAGAACAGAAAGAAGCAAAAAAGCAACATGCTTTGGCTATCAAATGTAGCGCGAAGGACCAGCGCTTCGCTAGAGCCCGAGAAAGGGAAAGCCTCCTGCTCGCTGCTGCGGTGGCAGAGACGACTTCTCCCTGTCAAAAGGCATGAACCTCTGCCAGGTCCTGGGTCTACGGCATCCATCCGGGGCCTTCCTCATGAGCTCCAGACAGTTTGGGTACCCAGGACTTCAGAGACCATGCGTCTGCCTGGGAGGAGCCGCGATGCTCCGTGGCGAAGGCACGGATTCCGACGCATCCCCCAAAAAGCTGCTTGAAGGAAATCAGGTGCGGTTACTGTTCGTTTTCTCTCCCTTTTCTGATCAAGGGCGAACGTACTGCTGAATGTCTTGTTAGGTCTGGCCAAATTCATCTACTCTGGGCGATGCTCAGCTGCCTCCCCACAAGCATTTAAGCAGGGCGGCTGCCCTGAGTTAGCTCGCGAGCTTTAGAAGTCACCCCGTCCTCCTGTCCTTCGGGGCCTCGGGGAGCGCTAGCCAAAAAGGCAATTCCACACAACATTCTGCTTCCTTTAAATATATCATTGCGATGGAAGAAGTATGTGCTTTATCTTCTCTGGTATAAACAAAACAATTCTCTTACCTCATGGTATAAGCTTGTAATTATCTTCCCACATTAGATACTTTGAGATAAATCTTTTTAAGAACGCCTCCCCGTTGCTCTCTGTTTCTCTCTCGTATGCCGACAGGCACACACACAAAATAAACCCGTTGAAACTCATGAGTAGTGCTGTGGGGCCAAGCTGATATCCTCTCATCTGTTTTCTATTTTCCCCTCCTTCCCCCTGCCCCATATTGCAGATATACGATACAGTAAAATTATAGAGCAGGAAGTCACAAGAAGCAGCAATTCAACTTTCAGGGAATAATTCAGTGTCACTTAGTTACATCGTCCATATATGAAAAAGGAAAAAGAGAGATAGAAAGCAACTCCCACAAGGCATTTCTAGCTCTCACATGTTCTCATTTTATTCCTTATCCTGCAATTTATCTTCTTGTTTTCAGCAAGCCAGCAGTGAAATAGAAAAACCCTAAGAAATCTTAGTCTGACATATCTTTCTGGGGAGTATTCATTTCCATGCATAGCTGCGTAAGCCATGGAAAAGTCTGTGCCATCACTGGAGAGCAAACCACTTGACGAGCAGAGCCTACAAACCTTAAAACGGATAAAAGCAAGTTTTTTCTGGCCCGCTTCAACTGATTTAAAGGTCCGATAGACGCCCAGCGTCAGTGCGGTAATCTGCTGCGGCTGGCTCTAAGCCATTTTGTAACGCAGGAAGGGAGCAAACGTTTGAGCATCCTGAGCCAAATTACAACAGACTGTTATTTGGGGATGTGTAGCTTTGAAATCTGAATTCATTTAGTTTATTATGATATATTGGAACATCCTAAAGAAAAAAAAAATTAAAAAAATACTCATTTACTTCAATTAAATAGAACAGGCAGAAGAAACCATTGCCTGCCAGAAAGATACACAAACTACATTGTGCCGATAGACCATCTCGTAACTGGAGATGCGTAGCCAGAAGGCTGCTTCTGTTAGCCTGTAGACTTTGGATGAAATTCAGCTCACTGAAAGCGTGACAAAACTCTGACTTCAAGACCAATCCCAAAACAGCCCTCCGTAGCTCAGCACAATAATTTCTTCAGCGAGATTTAAGGAGCCATTTTCTTCTCCATCTCTCTACCATAACCATATGCTACACCCAGCGTGACAAGCTGGTCATTACCTACTGATGACAGGGCCTCCGCACAGTCAGCCTTCAGTACATTTCACATGGCGTTAACGAAGCACAGGAAAAGAGATATTAGACCATGAAAGCGCAAGCATGTTCCCTACTGTACGTTTTCCAACATACCATCCACGTTCCTGAAGTAAACCTGAGGGTTTATACAAACCCTGTGGGCTCTCTCAGTTAGGAGCATATTAAAAGTATTTAGAAAGACAAAGTGCCGGGAAGTCAGGAAACTGTTGGGAGAACAGAAGAGTGTTCCCAAGGCTGCAATGCCTTCTTTGATTCACACAGCAGGGAGAGATGCTGCATCTAAGAGAAGAAAGAGAAAGAGCCAACAACAACAACAACAATAATAATAATATTTCACATAGCATTTGCACATCAATGATATCCCAGTTCTGCAAAGTTACACAAATGCTGGGTGTTTTTTTCTGGTTACTCCATGCTTCAGGCAGCGGCCTCTGTGAGCACCGAGGTGAAGCAGATACGTAACAAAGCGCAGGACAGAAGATGAAGTGAGCAGTAATAAACTTTAGGAAAATTAGGTCCTAATACAGAAAAGCCTCCCTTTCTAATGAAGAGAGGACAAATGTCAATGACACTAGAGGGATATCTCACAATACACCCAGTCGTGTCTCGCGCCAGGCCACCACCGAGGAGGCACAGCCCTCTCCCACCGTGCATCAGACCCAGTGCTTGGACCCAGCAACCACCCTCCTTCTGAGCCCAGCACCTTTCTCCGGGCTCTGCGAGCGGATCCAACCCACCATGCGGTTGTGTGATCACAGACCTGACATCGGAGAGGGTCTGTACGGCTGGGAGGGAAGGAGCAGAGCAGCTTTCCCTCTTGCTTTCAGTAACAGCTCGGACAGACGTCTGCTGGGAGGGGAAAGCTAGCGCCGAGCCAGCCCTGGGATGGGACTAGGTGACCCGAGCTGTCAGTGGGGATTAGATCCACTTACACGCTCCTGGACCAGTTTCTGCTGGGTAACCTTCGACATTACAGCTGACTTGCTCCAAAAAGGGTGCTCCTCCCTCTCCCACATGCCGGCTCTTCTCCTGCCTCCGTCAGCCCAGCACGGAGCTCACAGGCAGCTCCTTTTGCCCCAGCACGGTGGGACCTGCTTTGCAGGTCCAGCTTCCTGCTGGATTCATGGGCTGAAACGGCCCCCCCAGCAGTAAGACCATTTCTGGAGGAGCTGGCACTGGGAAGTGAATGATACCAGCAGTAGCGGGGACTCGGGCACGGGCTCTGCCTGCCCCAGCTCTCCGGTCCTCCACAGACATCCCCATGGGGCTGGACTGGGGTAGGTACGAGAGCAAAACAACCCTCCTCGGCATGCTCTCCTGCCTGGCATCACACCAGCAGCAGCAGCAGAAGACCTTCTCAGGCTTTCCTTCAGCTTCGAGACTCTGCGCGCCGAAGGTGATTATATCCATCAGCTCCTTCACGTCTGGATTTTACCTTTTCCTCCAGCTTCCTCATGGCTAGAGAACTCAGACAGAGACATCCCACTACCCACCGTCTGCTTTGGGGGGGCTGTATGCCAAGCAGAGCTTCACCCAAGCCCGTGATTCTGGAGCATTTCTATCTGTGTACACGCGCACCTACAAACACAAAAACCATACGTACACCTCGATGAGGTATTGCGAGTTCATCATCGCTGCGAGGAATTATGGAGGACATATGGCTTAATTTAGTTGCAGTGGTTTTGTAGTTACAGCTGAGCAGATAACATGACAAGGCTAGTAATCGTTTCTAAAAGGGAGTGATTTAGTAATATAGTCTGCAGCGCTTGTAAAGGCTCCTTGATAAAGGGCCAGGGAGAGCTGGAACGGTTTGGATCCATTTCCTCACCGCTGCTGAGAATGAATGTTGCAATATGCGTTAGGAGGGTTGAATGGAAAATAATTGCCTTCATTATGGAAGTTCAACGTACAGACATATGTTCCTGGATAAGCCCCTTCTACAACGAGCCAGGTCCACGTAGCTTATTTTCCATAAAATATAAGGAGCAGCATTCTCGACAGGTTTCAGTCAAGTATTTGAAACAGGCATGCGCTGTTTTACCCTGCAACGCGTACGCACATTTCTGAGGTTCCCGTGCATGGAGGTTTATTGCTTTTTACAAGAGATGCAGGTGTGGGAATAGGTCTCGTAGATGATGTCTGAACACGCACCAGGGCTTTGGCCTATCCAAAGCAGAGAGAAACTGGAGACATGGATTTTTACAGGAGACAAAGCACATTGTAAAGCAAGGTATCTTGGGCCAAATCCGGTTCCTCTTGTTTAGGCAGACTGACCCCTTGATTTCAGTGGTGCTTCTCACTCAGGCAAGGTAAACAGAAACTCAGCTTTGGGCATTTATGGGAAGAATCAGAGAAGTGATTTCTTTGGTGTGATACAATAGGACTTTGTATTAGCATTAGCCCCAAGTGCCTGGAAATCTGGAATTCAAATGAAGCAAAACCTCACTATAAATAAAGAGCTCCTTAAAACCGAAGTTGTTTCCACCACTACTTTTAAAAAGCAGAGTTGCCAGCTGCTGGGAATGTGAATAAGTGATGCTCTGGCCTGGGAGGATTCCAGTAGGATTAGTCTGGCAGTTGTAGCGCAATCAAGACAGACTAATTTCTTCATTATTAGTTTTTAATTCTTCTAAGTCTGCTTTTTTACAATGGTTTGGCACCATCCGCACTCATCACTCTCCGACTCTGAAGCTGGCAAGCGGACACATTTGTTTTCTTCTTTTATGGTAGCAGAGGGATGGGCTAATTAATGCCTGGAGTCCGGTGTGCCTGCGAAGCCGGGAGAAGCGGGAAGGCAACGCTCCCTCGCTCCAGCTGCTGCAGGAGAGATGTTTCGTCCATGAGCAGGAACAAATATTTATCAGACAGGCTTTCCAGTCATATGGTCCTAATCCTCACAGCAATGTGAAGCTCCCAGGATGAGGTCATGGTTGTTTAATCCCAAACTCTACTTTTTTTTTCTAGAGGCCAGACCAGGTAGGTAGGAGACGGAGCGTGTTTCTCCCTGCCTGGGGCTCGCCGAGAGCAAACTGCAGGGATTTAGGGACACGATGTGCAAATATACACCCACAAACATGCACAGAGGCTTGCTCCAGAGCACAACAGGGCTGCCAAGGTGCAACATTAAATTTCCAGCACCGACACGGGGTACCTGTTGCTCTGAGTTTTCAGAACTTGTCAAAATCCAATTGTCAAATTCCCTGAAAGCTCCTTTAAAGAAAAACCCTTCCCAAAAGTGGGGGTGGGATGGGGTGGGGAAGATAAAACTTTTTTTTTTTTTCAAAAGGCCATCAAAAGGTCCTCCAAGCTGCTTACTGTTGGGAATACTTTTTTAGGTGGTTGAGGTATCTTTGGTTTGCTCATTAGCCTTTCACTGGCTTTTGGTGATTCACACTGTAAGCCGAAGAACCAGGGAATTCCACGGCCATTTTCCTCCTGGGACTGTTTGGATCAGGAATTGTCCAAATTAGGAATTGTATCTGAATCCTACTGAGATCTGAGCTAACAGACTGGCTCGTGGCTCCCGGACAGACCCTTATTATTTTAGCCCAGATGGTACTAAAAAAAGACCATCTCAAAAACACAAGACATCCAATGGCATATTTTAGGACTGTGCATTAAACACACAGACCAGCTATAGTCCTTCAGTTTTCTCCTTACATAAAGAGAGGCGTGCCATGCGTATGGTAATATTCCAAATATTGTGTGATATTAAGTAAAACAACTTAAAATACGTTGCTCATCAGTATACAATGTATAGCAGCACCACATATAGGGATGAGGTTATCTCGAGCAGGACTGAACCAAGGGAAAGAGCATAAATATCGTATTGTGTGTTGCATTTTCAGCTGGAAGGTTTCCCAAACCTTAGACAGGAAGAAATTTGGGTCATTCCCACAAGAACCTGACAGCCAAGTAATCAAGGAGGTTTTAAAGTCACGTCTCTTATTTTAAACCAGCCTTTGGGTCTGCAATTTTATGTAAGATTGAGTAATTTCTGAGTGTGACTAATCTGGAGCAGCCCATTTCCCTGCGGCCAAGTGCTTCCTGAGATGGGGGCTTGGGTCTCACACAGCCCAGGTGAGCCCCAACCACCAAGAACCGGATTTGGCTTTGGGAAATCTCTCTCTTTCTCTGCACAGTTTTTGCCAGAAGTCTTGGGTTTTATGTCACACCAAAAGAAAAACAACAATTAAAACATCCAGGTTTCCATGTCTCGCCCCCATGTCTGCGGCAGGACTCCCACATTCATCTCTGGTCAGCGATGAGGTCTACTTGGGTCATGCCGTGGAGCAGATGCACGAGGTCGCTGGGCCAAAGGCAGGGTCACAGGCTGAGCCTCAAACGTACTCAGCAAATCTGGATGAGAGTTTGTACCAGGTGGTGGTTTGAGGTTTAGTTAAAGCTCTGCTCACCACCTCCCCAGGACGCACATCGCTGAGCCCCAAACCCTCGGCAAGGTGGCTGGGGAGCCAGCGTGGAGGACAATCCCCGAAGCCCTCACTATCCTGCAGAAACCCAGACCCTGCGGGACGGAGCGCATTTTGCTTTCAGCGCATTGCGGTCACCTCTGATAAATAACAGGAGAAGGGAAAAGCAAGAGAAAGCGGTTGATGCTGCAGAGCTGGGTTGTTTACCCTCTTTCCTGAGCAGGTCCTTTATTTATTTCACATGTGGCAAGAGTCAGCCCTTGGATCTTCAGTTTTCTTTTCTTCTACCTCATTCCCTTTGAATCCATCAGCCGGGGAGATTAGCGGTGTCACAGGAACCAGACCTTTCTGCTAAATCCCTTCCAGATGTCCAGAGCCACAAACATGTCAGTCATTGACAAGAGCCTAATGACAAGTTGCTCCCTGTTCGTTAGCCATGGCTACTGTTTCCTGGCAGAAAAGCTTTTTCTTCCTGCCCCCCAGAAAGCTCTGAAAGCAGTTTTTGCAGGGAGGGTTTCTTCTTCCTTCCCCAGGAGCAGGGCTGCTATCTGACAGCTCACGAGGAGATCCCTGGCCCAACTGCCATCGAGAGCTACCCTCAGCTCCCCCAGTGCTGCCAGCAGAAAACCCGGCGCAAGGCACCACATCGTGGAGGCATTTTAGGACCGGCAGAGGAGAAACAAGTGCCAGAACTGGATGCAGCTGGCAGGGTTTGACAAGCCCCAGGCCATGAGATTCTCCAACATCTTGGTGGCATTTGACGGTGCTTTTTCTGTGTTGGCGTTGCCAGCCCCAAAGAGCCAGGTATGAACTTGAGTAGATGCTGAGGTCAGGATGGCTTTGGAAAAAACAAGCAGGTAGGAGGGCTTTCTGGGAGCAGTTCAGGATAGCAGAGAGGGAAATCATTTGGCTATTTCTTTCTCCTGAAGCAAGGAGAGCCGTGTGGTGATGTTCCTGTCTTGCTAATGGAGAGGGCCAGGAACTGCATGTCGAGGGGCTCTCTCAAGCACCGGATGCAACAGGATTTTGGCTCCGAGCCTGGAAGCCAGGTCCTTTCCTTTCTGCTTGCCCAAAGACATGTCATGGTTTCCTCAGCCAGTTGCAATACATTAAATTTCACATCCTTCTTCGAGTGCATTTTGATCAGTCTGTGATTGCTATGTTGTATTTGTCTTCTACCCCCAGCTCCTCACAAGCTCAGGATGTACTTTTCCAAGCTAAAAGTATCCTCAGAAAAATCAATACTATCCATTGAGATTCCTGACATTTTTATTTTCCCCTCCTTTCATCTCAGTTAATGGATAGAATTAGAAAAGCGTAGCTGGCCAGCAAAGGCTCTTTCTTCCATGGGAAGTGCCAGTCTCCTTGCTGGGATGGGCAGGCGGGATGGACTGAGGCAACATCCTTTGCCATGCTCCCAACCGCACCACCACAAGGAAATGATATTCAGCAGCTCGTCCCACCTTGGCACAGAGGCTGCAGTGAGATGCCAAGCCAAAACTTGTGCTGAAGTCTCTGAAAACTGCTTTTTTAATGTAGCTGCTTATTAACATGACCCTACTTGAGGGGATTTCTTCCTTTATCCTTTGAATTATGAAAACCATTTCAAAACTTGATCCCCATGAAGGTTGGGCGTTGTGTCAGCTTTAAGAAGTTGAAAATAGTGATGGGTTCTTTGCAGTGAGCAGAAAAAACCCACTTGGAGCCTGTCATTTGGATTTATGAATGCAAAGTCTGCTTTTCTGACATAATCTTGATTTAAGCTTGTGGTTTCCACACACAGTTTCCATTAAAATTAATGTAAGTCATCTGGGCAAAACCTCTCCCAGGTTGACAGGATGAAAGGTTCGACTCCTGGAGCTTTATTCCTTGTTTATGGGTTCAACACTGACCTGTACAGGATCCAGCCCACAGCCTGGGTTGGAGCCTCCCGTCCCTGCTCAGCAGGACCCTCAGTGATGGGGTATGAGGTGCCTGATCTGGATGCCCAAAGCACCAGGGAAAGTTAACAAAGGCCTCTGAAAACTGTGCTCCTGAGCGCAGCCTCAGAACAAGCACCAGATAGTAGGTAGATAAACCAGAAAGTCAGACCCTGCTCACCTCTTCACGCTGCAGAGCTGTTGTGGGTTGAGATGTTCTGTCTTGGTGTGAAACCAGCTTCAGCATCAGCATCGCTCCCACAGCAGCATGCTGTAAATGGGTGAAGTAGAAAATTGAGCAACTCGGCAAAAATCCCAAACCAGGAGGTTTGGTTGCAAAACAATACAAATATATGCTGTAAAAGAACATACGGATATCTCCTCAGAGACATTAGCACCTTATTTGAAGTCAAACCCACCAGTTTTGCAGAGGGTTGCTCCCATCACACCCCTTTGAAAAACAGCTGGAGGCTGAATCCCTTCCCAGGTTCAGGTCATCTGTGTCAGCCCACCACAGCCAGCCCAGGAGAGCGTTGCTTGAGAATCAGTCCTCCAAATTTCCCCAGATAAAACCACTAGAAGATGCAGCCCTGCTCGACGGCGAGCCCACAAGTGCTGACTCAGCTCATTGCCTCTCACACAGTTCCCAGTGATGATTTATTTCCTTTCTTCTCCGCTATTATCACATCCTTGACCCTAGGAAAGGGCCGCTAGCTCTCTTCAAACCAAGACCTGTCTCTCCTTCCCAGCACATTAACACACATTCGCTGGGTGCTCAGAAGTAACGTGCTTCATGTTTTCCCCAAGGAAATTTGGAAAACCCCATCTCCCAGAGCCCTCTTCCTCCTCTTCCCACCTGGGAGGTGGGTTTGTTTCTCCAGCCCCCAGCCCTGACCCATGCTCCCTGTTCTTTTCCCCAGTGCCCTGGGAGGGGATGCCTCTCATGGAAATGGTTCCTTAAAGCAAACAAACGTAAAGAAAATCTCACCAGAACCCCACAAACTTGCAATATTGGGATCCCCCTGGGCTAGTGTAACAGCACTTCTCCTTTCCCTTGAGCCCTGTGGATCCCCAAGCCTGCACCCAACCCAGACCTGCCACCAAATGTCCCCCAGTCACTCCTTCCCCAACACTGCCTCCTCCTCCTCTTCCTCCCGCAGCTCCTCTCAGTGATGGAGAACAAATATCTCAGAGCCTGACTGCAACCCAGTTTTCTCCCGAGGTGCAGACAAGTATGGCGGAAAACACAAATGTAACCTTATTCCTCCCCACGAAGGACAAAACCATGCAATTCTTTTCCGGTAAGTGACACAGTTGGTCCAGAAAATGCAGCACCCTCCAGGCATTGGCTCCAATCTGGGGATCGAGGTGGGATGGAAGGACAGAAAACCAGAGTGAAAAACGAGATAGGTGAAACCAGGGAGCAGAGCTCTCTGCAAATGTTTTGCTTTGACACTTGTAATACGGGTTAGTCATTTTCCAGTAACTTTATACTGAGCTTAACCAAACTAGTCGAGGCAAAAAAAAAAAATGGCATTACGAGCTCTTTGACCTGCTGCCTTCTCGTGCGTGGAGATGGGGAAATGGCTGAGAAAACCTGTCCTCTGGATGCGCAGACAGTGACACGTGAAGTGTTTATAGCAGAGCACCCATGTGTGGGGAGAGTCCTGCAGCAGCTGCGATTGCTCCGTGTCCTGGGGACAGCCTGCAAACGGGGACCTCTCATCACCAGGAACAGCAGCCCTGGGGAGCTCCTGACCACGGCCCCCAGATTTGCACGACACCTCAGCACATGCCCAGGACAGAAAACAGGGCAAATAACCTCCACCAAGTAAATGTTTTGGATTCCTCGCTTGTAGCACCAAGAGCCTGATGTGGCCGTATATGCTGGTTAATGGATTAATGAACAACTGCATTACATAATTGCCAATTATTATTTTTTAAGAATGATTAATTAAATAAGAACAATTTTGTTTTTCCCCCCGGAACATTGGAGGGCTCTAAGTAGCCTAAAGGAAGAAAGGGGGATGTGTGTCAATACGGATTTTACTAGGAGGATAAATCCAATGCTATTAAAGTGACTGAATTTAAACTAAAAATTAGAAAAGGAGGCAGGGTCCATACCTACCGTGGGCTATTTACTTCTTGGTGCTCTGGCTTCCCCGCTATCCTTCAGCTCTCTTGCCTTTTACATTGCACACACTGCACCATTGTCTCGTAAAAGCCTTAGTTCAGCAAATGAGAAACATATTGTGGAGTCTGACATAATTGCAGGCCATGATTCACCCGCATCCCGGTACCTACGGTGGACTCCTCGCTGCTATGGAAGGCTGCTTCTCATTCCCAGCCACAGGCGGAGGCGTGGAGGGGACCCGAGGCTGCGGCTCTGGGTATTACGTGTGGGAGAATGAAATCAGCCTGGTTAGCACGAGAGGAGAGAGGGGGGGGGAAAAAATATCACAACCGCTTATTGACGCAGAATATCTGGAATTAACATATTACACCAAACCGTCACCTGCAAGCACAGAGCAAACCAGACGATAAATCGCAGTGTCATACCAACTCTAACAACCCGGCAGCACCATGAAATGGAGATGCCTCAGTGGTCCTCACCAATCCACATGAACTGACGGCGGTTGAATACCTGGCCCAAGCGCTGCCTTAGACCCTTGGGCATCTTTGCTGATGATTTTTCTTTTTTTTTTTTTTTTTTACGGGTAGAAATTGACTTTCCCGTTTTGCCTGCCCGCTGGGAAAACTCTGGCACGAACATTAGTCCCTGATGCTATTGCCTCATGTTCTGCTTAGACTGTAAAATGCAGAAGAGGAGGAAGAAAAAGTCCTTCTCATTTAAAGGAAAAAAGAGAAGAAAGGTAGAGAGAGGAGAAGCAAACTCAAAAGCATAGAAATTGTGAAATCTAGTGCGCAAGATGTTCATCAAGAAAATTTCCTGCTAAGTCATAGCTCAGGTTTCTCTTTATCTAGAAAAAACATTTCCCTTTCTTCCAAGGGCTGTCACCTTTTCAGAATAAAAAGCAAACCAAGAGCCTAAAGTGAGGAATTTGAGCTAATGCTGTAAACCCTGTAAGCTCTTAAATAATTAGGGACCTTCCTTGGTATTACACGAAGATAAATGATTCCATATAGTCCTAAAGCTGATCTGTACTCCTGCTAAATATCTTAGTCTTGGGTAACTGTAGTAATAAAGAAATATTGTATATAAATCTCTCCATGATCTTTTCATATAAAAAAATAAAGTGCAGTTGGTTTGAAGAAGATCAGTGGAGTTGCCGTTTTCTTATTTTATTATGCAAATATGCCGTGTAGGAATTTGGACAACAAACCGTTTGTGAAATGTAAGAAATACGTTTGTTGGCATTAGACTAATAAGCAGGATTTTTGACCGGTGCTGATGTATGATTCTTTCAGATATATATATATACACGCGCGTGCAGGCATATATGTTTGCAACATGTTACCATAAATCATGTGAAAACGCGGAGCAGATGTTCTGTAGTAGCTGGGATTATCCTGCCTTGGTTGTGCTTTCATGGGAACCGACCCGCAGCGGGCTCAGCAGAACATGCCTTATGTATATAGTAATGGGGCTACTTGAAAAGAATATTTATACATGGGGCTAACCTAGGCTTTTTTTAAACACGAGAGGTGACTTGTCTTCTTAGTCTGCTTTTGGATGAGTCAGACTGTATACAGACGGTGTCATTAGAAGAATATTTTCCAGTAATCGGTCGTTTGTCACTGTCTGCGCATCCAGAGGACAGGTTTTCTCAGCCATTTCCCCATCCCCATGCACGAGAAGGCAGCAGGTCAAACCACGACCGCGTTTGAAACACTGCTGGACCCAAAAGAAGAAAAGCCAGAACAGTCCGAGTGAAAAATGACTGGTTAGAAGGAGGTTTTCACCTTTGTTTCTGGTGGGAAACTGCACATCAAGTGGGAACTGCTCCTACTTATCCCCACTGTGCCCAAGCCAAGGGATTTGTGTATCTGCGCCCCCAAAAGGCAGCCTGAGGGAGGATTAAAATAACCTGTTCTTCAGAATAAACTGCTTAGATTATGCTTGGGTGGCTGCCTATATTTCTAAGGACAATGCAGGGACTGCTGCAGAGCTGTATCCCTTTGCCATCAGTGTTTCCTACGGCAGAGGTTATAGGGACTAAAATATTAATACACTATAGAAACATATAGCAATTTATAAGAAACTAAGGATTAATGCAGCAAAATCCTCAGCCCCACCAAATAAAATGCAGAAATAAATGCACCTTTAAGCAGCATCAGAGAGAATATACCAAAAAACAATTTCAGAAAGACCGGTAACTCTTAAAATCTGGGTTTCTTAAACATTTCCGATCTAGACTTAATCTGCCATTGCAGCTCTCACATTTGAAAAATGATCAAGACACCCTAACTGGACATTTGCGAGGAACTGGGGGCAATGAGAGAGCAACAGAGGGGTCAAATACAAAGATTTACGTATGGAAAGAGAGGTCCCAGCTGTGATGGGCAAATGAAGGGGTCACACCCCCTCTGCGTGCCGGTTTGGCCCTTGGCAACATTTCCGACAACTTTTTCCCCATATTTGGGGAGGTGCCCTCAGAGCATGTGAGTTTGGGGGCTGCCAAGAGCATGTTTCTGTGAGACGGAGGGGACAGAGGGACACCCTGCCACGGCAGCACCTATGGTGCGAGGAGAGGCCATCTCAGCCAGGCGAGGTGGGACGGCAAACAAAATGTGGGAGACGATGCATCGCCCCTGCAAATATTTTCCACATCTCAGAGCAGACAGTCAGCGATGAATGAAAAATTAGAAATTTCATATGCGTACATGCTTTTTTTTTTTTAAAAAAAAAAAAAAAGGAAAAAAAAANGTGCATGTTTTTTTTTTTTTAAAAAAAAAAAAAAAGGAAGAAAAAACCGAGTAGTTTCTATGCCGTGCTTGCCAGGGGGCAGCTCTAATTCATCCCCTTGGCCATCTTTGTTGACTTTTCCTCTCTACAATTTGCTAAACAGCTGGATTTCCATGGTTACCAGGGCTCGCTACTGATACGCCTCAAACATACTGTACATTTTTGTTGGGGAGACACAGACACCGAGTCGTTCCCGCACGACTGCCCGGAGCAGCGGGCTGCAGCCAAGCCCCGTGCCGGTCCCTGCCGAGGGGCACAGAGGTGACGGCAGGGACTAAACCAGGTGAGGGGTGATGGGAGAGATGGTATTTCATCCTTGCTTCTCCTTGCTCTGGGGAAGACACAACACATAGCCAGCCCACACAGCTTTAAATGTTTGTCACAGGCCACAGGATTGTGCCGTGGGAAGCCCTGGATCCCTTCTTCTGACCTTACCCCTGGTACGTGCACCAGCATCCCCAACTAAGGAATCAACACGGCTTTGTGTGGTCAACTCCCAACGTCCAAAGCTATTTCCCCATTTCGTTTTTGGCACACATGTGCCTAAATACACACACACGTATTTCACCGGTGGTGGGTTCATAGGAGGGAATTGCTATGTCAAATTTAGAGGGTTTTTTAAAAAAAACAAAACCAAAGCAATGCAATAATTAATTTCACCAAAAGATCATATATTTTCCTACTTTTGATGTCTAATAAGCTAATTTCAATCAAGTGGTTGTATAATTTCCTGCTTTTGAAGTCTAATGAGTAAATTGCATGGAAACCTCCATAAAGCACAAAACTCATTAATAAATGTATAGTCCCTTTGTCCAAGACTTCCAACTTTAAATCAAATGCACAACAACCAGATGTTTTTCACATTACTGCATTTCAAGATTTTACTGGAAGTGATCTCATCATACATACTTAATGTAGGTGTCCAACTGTGCATGTTATTCGTATCACGAATCAGACCTTGCAGCTTTAGGACACTGTGTGGCAAACACAACTATTGTTTAAAGTGGATAAAATTTATGCTAAGCTTGCCACGGGAATATGAAGGAGACCAAATTGGATACAATATACTGATTTTGATGAGTGTCAGAAGTGAGGAAATTATATCATTCAAACATTTGAACTTATTCTTAGGAAACACTGAGCCACTGTTTCTGGGAAAGATATTGAATTTAGGCAATCTAGTAAATCAAAGACTTTTCTGTTTTTCTTTGAAGTAGGAAATTAACTGCAAATGCGAAAGATTGAGACCAGGACAGAGACAGAGCTGAAATGAGATGTATGTTTTTCAAAGAGAATGAAAATGAAGGCTCGCTTGCAGGGAGGGGTGGAATAACATTTCAGTAGGAAAACATCGCTTCATGATTTTTGGAGAAAATATATACAGTTAAGTTACAATTTGAACTTTTTGCTGGGAAGTATGGCAAGCCGGTGGAGCGAAGCTTCCTTCCCTGAAGGGATGGAGAGCACAGGACGCAGCTCAGTTGGCGTGCTTGCACATCACATCTTCGGCTTGCTTTGGTCATTAGGGAAATACCCACTATGGACTCCAACCTATGAGTACTAATTAGTCACCTATTAATTACCAGCAAGAGCTGGCTGAAGGTTATTCAGGACTGTTTACCATCAGAGCTGAGCAGCGGACAGCTTTTTGCCCAGGGCAAGCTCACACCTCCCATTCATTGAAGAAGAGCCCTAGCAACTCCCTTCCTCTTCCTCCCGTGTCTGAATAAGATTTTGAGTTTCCTCAAGACTGTAAGAAACCTCACAGGAAGGTTTCTCAGGAGCCTTCAGACAATTTTTGGTTCCTTCTCCCATTGGAAACACCATCAGATCTCAAGTCATGCAGAGCATCCCATGGGGCTTTTGCTGAAAGAGAGTTGCAGAGACACTCACATACCATGGCTCCACTCTGAACCAAGGGGCCGTGGGATGCAAGGAAGAAGGAAAACACGTGTTTAATTTGAGAAATGGGTGAAATTATCTCTTCTTGCCCTCCCTAGCAGTTCATCCCAATCTGTTTTGATGCCGTCTTCCTACAGAGATCAGGTTCCTCCACACTGCTCTGCCACAGCTTCCTGGGACATCCTCAACAGCGAAGGGAGGGCTCACAGCCTTTCTACAGGGAAATGACCATCAAAAATGAAAATGCTGCCACTTCCTATTGGGTCAGCTTTGACTCACAGCACAAGTAATGGGGAAGCAGGAATACTGACCAGCATCTGGCTGGTTTCCTCTTTCAGAGCTGTGGGAAGTTCACACAATTTCTCAGCCATTTCATTGGGAAGGAAAGGAGGAAGCAGAAACGACTCATTTTCTTTCTACCAGGAGAACAGTGTCGAGGAGCTGCTGAATTTGTGCCTCTTACTTGCAGCCGGATCGTCTGAGCCCAACACATCTGAGCAGGTTTGGTGGATGCTGTCCAAGTCCCGGTGTAACAACACGGATCACGTTGGCACATATAAACACAGAGAAGCGTCACATTTAAATGAGGGGAATTTTCTCCTTTTAGAGAAATAATAGGCTTTTCAAACACATCAGCAAGCCCTTTAGCAATGGCTAGAGACAGCTCAAAATAAATAGGTAAATCACACAGCCACGAGCGGGAGAGCGCGTGGTCCCAGGCTGTACCCAGACCCAGACCAAGACGTCAGTGGGAGCAGCAGGTCTGAATACGGGAGCTGAATTGCTCAGGGCAGTTCCTGCAGGAATTAGATCACTTTTTGGCCCTCATTAGATTAATGCACACGGCTGTTAGAGCAGCCGAGGCGATGAAGGGTGCTCTGCCCGGGTGCAGCCAGCACGCCGCATTGCCGAGGTCTTGGCTCGCTCTTCCTTTGCAAGAGGAATACATTTGGAACATTGCTCACAACACACTCACCACTATCCTGTCCATAATCTTTGTAAGATCTGTAGCTCATTATGAAGAGAATATAGACTTGAATTAGGAGGCTGAATCCAATTAGACTACACTGATTTGCAGTGGTCCAGATCTTAAAGAGACTACGAAAGCCCCATCCCGTTTGAGATGTACAGTTTACATGCTGGATGGTTGCAAAGAGCAGATTTTTCCAGACCCTCAGATCATTTTTGCAGCAGTCCTCATTATCCCCATGCCAATTTCTGTCAATCATAACTGGCGCTATAAAATAAATAAATCCCCATACCGCTACCAAGGGGTTGGGAACCTCCTGGAGAGTTGGCACCCGTGTCGCACTGCTTGCCAGTGGGTGAACTCAGCACAAAAGCCCACTGCTATGAGAATAACAAGACCCTGATCAACTCAGCCTTCAGCACCAAGCCCTGGTCTGTAATCTAGTGAAATTATCCCCTGCCCCTTTTCACCGGGCGCCGGCGTACAAAGGCAGCAGTGTGCCTGGGCGAGCACGTAGCGAGGCTGCCCAACTCGCACCGGCGCTGCTCCTGCCCAAGCAGGGGCGAAACGCCTGCTGGCTTTCTGTAGGACCAGTGTTTGGGGGGTTTTTTGGGGGTGGTTTTTGGTTTTTGTTTGTTTGTTTGTTTTTGGGTTTTTTGGTGGGGTTTTGTTTGTTTTTTTTTTAAGTGTCAAGACAGACTTTGTTGGCCAAAGCAACCACTACATCCCCGGCAATTCTCTGGTGCTGTTTGGCTGACCCTTGGTGGCAGAGAAATTAGTCACGTCTGGTTGATAGAGGGGTCATAACCAAGCGACTTCTGAACCCAGTCCTGCAAAGGAGGGCTTCATAATTGTGGTGTCAAGTTCCTCCTGCCCAACTGTGCGTAAAAGCTCACGTCAGTCCATACAGACACTGGAAGCAGCAGCCGTTGAGCACTGGGAGAGGTTTCGTACCTGATATAAAGGAGAGCTAATCTTGCTCGGTGTTTGCATTTTGAAAGCAAGAGCCTAAAGATTCAAATGATCGCCCAGGTAAAGCTCTCCTGTGGCACCTGTGACACTGAGAACTCGTAATGCAGGGAAGCAATGTCCTGCCCTTGCTACAAGCACTAAGAACAGCGCACCCCAAAAAGCATTACAAAATTTTAACAATCCCAACACAATTCAATATATAAAAGTTTCATAAAAGCATGTAAACTCAAATATAAAAGGACACTTATAAACCTCCTATCCATTGTCTATCAACAAACATTTCACATACTTGGATATCAGAGGGTGTTTTCTGAATGAACTATAATACTGCTATAGTTTTCTCTAAAATTAAGTAGAGATTGTTTTTGATATGGGCATGATATAATTTCAGATTTTGGACAGCAAAAGGCCCCTGCAATCTCTTTTTCCCCTAAAAAAAGAAGAAAAAAAAACCCCAACCCCAAACCCGACAAAAGTCAGAGATGAAGACATCCTTTCCCTGAAAGCCAGCTGTGCAGACAGGAGAAGCCACTGCACCCTCTGCCGGACACTGCCGAGAGGAGTCCTTTAGACAAACTTCAGACAAGCTGCATACATTACCCGTTGTCCTGTACAAGGGAAATTAATTTTTCCTGAAGTTGTCTTTCCAATTGTACAGCACAGATGAAAGCACAACATGGCTCAAAGCAGCTTTCATCCCGGTTAGAGATGACCAGCGGTGCAAATTGGGCTCTGAGCACCAGGAGTCCAGCATCAGCCATGACTAGGAGTGAATGGGCAGCTGACAAATTTCCTTCCAGGAACAATTAAAATTAAGCATCTTTTTAGCCTAAGTATCATTGAGAGTGGCTCAGGGGACAGCCTTGCAGCAGCATCCAGGAGCAAATGGATGAGATGTGTCCGGCACTCCTGGTCTGAGCACATCTGGGTCAGAAACACCAAAGAGGGGCCAAGCACCCCTCACTGCCTGAGCAGCACCCACTAACCAGCTGAAACAGCCCAGGGCATCCTTCCCCCTGCACCAGGTTTTGGGGATCCACAGCCCCGTGTGGCTCACCCCACAGCTCCTGGTGGGACATGGTCTACTTCTGAGGGGCAACGGGGCAAAACTGAGAAGCATCATCCAACTCCTGAGCTGGATAACCATGGCCTGAGATAAAACGCTCTAGGTTTTCCATAACAAGCTGTTAGTCCCTGAGGTTTTCCAGACCCACAGGTCTCCCCCGTTTCACAGTACGACTGACTAAACCAAAGCTGTGTGTCCAAGAAGGACCTTGCAAACAAGTAGGAATTTCTTATCAGAGCTGCGGGAGCACGCAGATTACCTGCAGACACTTGATTTTTTCTTAAAAGGAAAAAAAAAAAGCTTTCCTAGCTTTCATTGCATCAAAGCAACAACACCTAGGGAGGTTTTAATTAATCCTCATGCACCAACGGAAGGAAATGCATAGCAGGAAAGACTGTTTTCCGAGAGAAGCCATACAGGAAAGTTATCAGCAACCCAAGCAGTAAAATATAAGGGCAAGGTATGAACTGTGCATTTAATGGCACAAGAAGGAGGGTTTTTTCTACAAACTCTCTTTTAATGTGCAGCAGTTATCTAACCTGAAGTACACGTTCAGCAACAGGGCACTGATACTGCTGGAAGCGGCATTTAAGGCATCACAAAGTAGCTATGACACCTCAAACACATCAAGGGGTGGCCCTGGACATGTTCATGTCCTTACCTCTGAGGTTAGTCACTCAGAAGAAAAGGTTGCTGCTGGGTACTCATTGGCAATGTTTAAATTAGATGGGACGATTTTGCTAATTTATACTCGAATTTGGGTCACCTCAATAGTCCACTCTGGCTTCAGTGTTTGTGGCTCCAAGGCAGGATGTCTTCTCACTCAGAGCAGCCCGGGCTCATTTTATGGCTTGTCAACAAAACCACATCACTTTTCTCTCCACAGCTCCCCCTCTGTCAAGTCAAACATGTCCATTCATCTCCGTCTCAAGGCTCTTCACAGGTCACCCCTGCACTGACCGTCTCCCACGTGCTGTCAAGCCATCAGCACCCACCTCCAATCGGCCATCATCGCTCGCCTCTGCTGCCAACAGCAAACTCTCCAGCCAATCCCCTGCCCTGTCCCTTCCTTGGCTACGTGCAGAGGACCTCTTCTCCATCACCCAACAACCCTCCTCAGGTGTCTCCTGGGGGTTTGTTCCTCCATGACGCCTACGAAAAAGCAGGCTAACCCTTTCACCCATTGTGCTGGCCAACATGGCCTCCCTGCTGCCTTCACCCTCCTGCAGGTCCAGCCCACTCACTCTGCGCACAGACCTCCTTCAGTGGGCTTTCACACAGCCCCGAGAACGAGGGACCAGAGTGGTGTGATGGCGACCACCAGCCATGACCACAGAGCAATAAACCACCAAACACACAAACAGGATAACAAATACCATGCAAACTTCCAGCTTCTGGCTTTTTTCTCTGCAGGGTGAGCAACAGTTTAACGATGCCTTCCCATTATTACCATGAGATTTGTGTTAAAAACAAACAAATCCAAGCTTTTGGGCCGCACAGCTGGATTCACGAGCCATGGACAGTCTCGGCCAAGGCACTGCCAATGGAAGCAGCTCCTTCGCTGCTCGCCTCCTCCTGGGCAAAAACAGGGATGTGCAATGGAAGTATGTAAAAGAAACGGTATTTAGACAGATATCTACATTTTAGCAGCAGCAGACTTTGCTACTTTGAATGTTAATGCAAGCCGGTCTTCTTTCTCCATGCCTGTACTCCAGGCCCAATCCTCTTCCATGGAAAGGCTCGGGCAGAGGAAGGCAGAGAGGCTTCACCATAACAAATGTTTAAGCAAATGGTTAATTTTCCCGAATCAGGACCATAGACTTTAGGAGGGATTAGTTGACCTAGAGTCAGCAGCTTTTTCCACCAACACTAAAAATACCCTTGAATGAGCTGTGGAAATACGATAGCTTAAACACTTAACAGTACTTTAGGCTAGACAGTGGTTTATAATTATATGGTTTCCGTTCAGAGACCTGCCAAGGGGCCATTCCCACACAGTCTTCGTTTTAGTGAGGACAGAGCTCTGCCAGCCCGAAGATAAGGGGGGGGGGGGGGGGGGG
>VYXH01012032.1:147095-168248 GCA_013397275.1 Burhinus bistriatus | reverse complement strand
GGCGCTATCTGCCTTTGCCTATCAGCAAAACCCACCCCAACTCCTGCACCACATTTTCTGTCTGCAGCTTTTTAAAATCCAACACCAGCTCCTCTTAAACTGTAAAATAGAATCTGCTGAACATGAAAGAGTAACAATCACCGCAACAGCCGTATCACTTATTTTTATAGTCATCTTTATGTGCTTTCATGTTTGAATTCCCAGTATATTACAGTTCTCCATGCTGCTAATGACAAAGTACTGAAGTTGTGAGCTGATCTTGGAGGCTGGGGTACCTGGACAGGGGAAGATTTGGGATTCTGGGCACCACAAGACCTGGTTGGGGATTTTCAGTTAAACTATTTGTGGTGAGATAAATGTCTTTCTTCCTTCTTCCAAAGCAAAGCAAACATGCTGGAACACAGCCCCGGATGGCGGGAGGTACAGGAACATGGAGACGTGCAATGAAGGAAAAGCAAAGCGACTTTTCCATTTCTGCCCACAAAGCTCTGTTAACAGCAGCCACCAGGTCAGCATTTCATGTCAGATAGAAAGCACGTCCCTGGAGGAGGTAAGGGACCCATTCTGCACTACGCACCCCTTCCTCGGCACGTGCAAAGCAGAAAAAGAAAGAAAAAAAGAACCAGCGGGCATCTGAGCAGCCGGTGGCTACACACACCGGTTCATCCCAGTCCCAGGGGGCAGATGCTGATGACCATCCCCATAAACCCCAGCACTGGGGCTGGGCTTCCCTTAATCAGAGAAGGGGTGGTACGGGTGGCAAATACATACGCACACACACAGACATTTTCTCTCTCTGTCTGTATACGTAGCTATGAAGATCCAGGGAGACGCAGAAGGGCTGCTCGGCAGGACTGTGTGCGCCTGCTTTCCATCAGAGGGCAGTGGCAGCCCAGCCGTGTCCACCGTCCCCCTGCACGGTCCAGTTCAGCTGATGGACACCTCGATGCTTTGGAGGAGCCGCTCTGTCCTTCCTCAGTCCTCCCCTGTTTCACACGTGTCCAAAGCCAAGATCTGGCTGGGACCAGGTTTCCACGGGTTTCTCCTGGGTGAGCCCAGCTGTACCAAGATGAGTTTTGCTCAAGAGGTTTTTCAGAAGGAAAAAAAAAAAAAAATAACCCCCCAAATACTCCCAAACGCAGCAACAGGACAAGAACAGAGACAAGGCCACTGGTGGAGAATACACAGAGAGTGACCATTACCCTGGGGCACAAGGGGCATCCTGGGGCCAATCCACCGCAGCAGGGAGGAAGAGACACGGGACTGTGCAATTCATAGAATCACAGAACGGTTTAGGTTGGAAGGAACCTTAAAGGTCACCTAGTTCCAACCCCCTGCCATGGGCAGGGACACCTCCCACCAGACCAGGTTGCTCAAAGCCCCGTCCAACCTGGCCTTGAACACCTCCAGGGATGGGGCAGCCACAGCTTCTCTGGGCAACCTGGGCCAGGGTCTCACCACCCTCACAGGCAACAATTTCTTCCCAATATCTCATCTAAATCTCCCCTCTTCCAGTTTGAGGCCATCACCCTCGTCATGCTGACAGGGACCTGGGACCCCAAAGAAATGGCTTTCTGCAAGAGCCAACAGGCAGCTGTGCACAGTAAACTGCAGGTTTTAAAGCTAACAATGGACTAAATTAAATATTGGGAGCAAAGCCCCACAAACTGCACCTCGCCTGGGTTTGGAGAGGCATCTCCTGGGACAGCCCGGAGGCAGTTCTGTGTTGGCTGGGGAAGCGCTGGAGAGACAAGTGTGTTTTCATGATTGCACACAGCATCTTCAGTTGCTCACATTAACTAATAAAAAACCACTATGTGTTTCTACAGATTGAAGCAAGGCGTTTTGAGGAACCACAAAAAAACCCTTCTTTTCCACAGGCTTAATGTTTCTAAACTATTTCCGTGAAACTCTGCAATAAAGTCTCTCTCTAAATTACACTCATTAGTTAAATTGGGTTTCATTACCATCCTTTCTCTCAGTGCCCTTTACACCAGCTGGATGCTGCATTTCAGGAATCCATTACGTGCTAACAACAAAAATGTTTCCTCTTAAAAAAAAATAAAAAATAATAAAAAACTCTCTGGTTTTGGTGACAAACAAGTTCCTATTTCTTTAAAGGTCCAAGACGTTATCAATGAAGGGGAGACAGATGAAACAGCTGCTTTTAGACACCAGAGTGCTCTCTAGAATGCCCTGTTTTTCCAATTTTTTTTTTTTTTGTAAGCATAATTAACAGAAGCAATAAGCTGTTATCCACATAGACAGCTTTTTGATTAATTCAGACCCTCTTTTATGCACAGCAAGGGGAAGGTGTGCTGGCACACGGGATTACAGCTCATCACCTCCTGGAATGGCTCACAGGTGGCCTTTGCCACCATCAAAAAAGAGAAGAAAAATAAGACGTTGATAATAGACATCTGTAGTACCATGCCTCGGGGCTTACTTCCCTTAATTTCATGTTAGAAGTTAAACTAGAATCTTGCAAAACCTGGATATTTCCAAAACCTGACATTTAGGTAACCAAACTGCCCTCTCATCTTTACTGCAATCCCCATACTCAGGGATTTCATTCTATTTTAATCTGAAGGTCTTTTAAGCGTATTTAGGTGTTTCAGGTTGTACTAAGCGATAAACAGAAGAAAATGAGAAGGCTCCTGTCTGTTGGGTTTATATGTTGGGTAACTCCAGTAAAGCAAAAACCAGAGCAGGCTATGAGCTTCCTGTACTGCGTTACCAAAAAGTTCCAAATTGAAGGGGCGGGAGGGAGGAGCAAAGAGCATTTTTAGCATAAATTAGTTGGGCTGAGAATTCACAGCCTTTAGAGCATTGCCAACAAACTCAGTCGTGCCTTAGTACTTGGTAAAACAGAAAGGAAACTATTACAGCTATTTGCATCCCTTCCATAACAGGGGAAAAAACCCTTATATTGCTAAGTGGCAGGCTGAGTCAAACGCTTCCTCTTTAATGAAAACTTTATTAGATCCCGGCATGCTCACAATTTTGGAAATTGCTTTTAGTGAGTTTGATGAGTTTTGGAGCTAGGATTTAATGTCATTGTCTTTTAAATTTAATCTTACTCAAATTACATTTCATTTGATTGCACCGTGGTACTTACTTGCATACGAGTACTTTACCATTTTGCTACTTATTTACGCCTTTGCAAGACACCCACCTCCCCCAGCATTACCCCCAAACACAGCACAGTGGGCATTCAGAAACCACAGGGTGTCCTGCAAAGCCTACAAAGCTGCAGTGTTTGGCATTTTTTGGTGGTTTTTTCCCCCCTCCAGACATACATGCCAGCTAGGCTCTGCAGCTGCTGCTAAAGAGGATTACCTTTCCCACACACACCTTTTACCTCTATTTCCCAGTGGCTCCCAGCACCATGCGAGATGAGGAAAAGCCCTGTTCTGCCTCACTTACCTCCCACACGGTTTCCCCCCATCTCCTCCCCAATGAAGGAGTCCTCCACCGCCTGCATCGCAGAGGCTCTGCCCTCGGTTTTGCTCCCCCTGTCCTGCTTTAACTCTTTGACACACCTGCCATCAATGCAAAATTAAGCAACTGCCCATCGCTGCCACCTTTCTGTGACCGGTTTTTCTGCAAAGAATCATAGAATGATAGAATGGTTTGGGTTGGAAGGGACCTTAAAGATCATCTAGTTCCAACCCCCCTGCCATGGGCAGGGACACCTCCCACTAGACCAGGTTGCTCCAAGCCCCATCCAACCTGGCCTTGAACACCTCCAGGGATGGGGCAGCCACAGCTTCTCTGGGCAACCTGGGCCAGGGTCTCACCACCCTCAGAGTGAAAAATTTCTTCCTAATATCCAATCTAAATCTCCCCTCTTTCAGTTTAAAACCATTCCCCCTCGTCCTCTGGCTCCACTCCCTGATCCAGAGTCCCTCCCCAGCTTTCCTTTTTTCCCCTTTAGGGACTGGAAGGGGCTCTAAGGTCTCCCCAGAGCCTTCTCCAGGCTGAACACCCCCAACTCTCCCAGCCTGTCCTCCCAGCAGAGGGGCTCCAGCCCTCCCAGCATCTCCGTGGCCTCCTCTGGCCCCGCTCCAACAGGTCCATGTCCTTCTGCTGTTGGTGTCCCCAGCGCTGGAGGCAGCACTGCAGGGTGGGGGGTCTCCCCAGAGCGCAGCAGAGGGGCAGAATCCCCTCCCTGGCCCTGCTGCCCACACTGCTGGGGATGCAGCCCGGGATGTGGGTGGTTTTCTGGGCTGCCAGCGCACATTGCTGGGTCATGGTGAGCTTCTCATCCACCAACACCCCCAAGTCCCTCTCCTCAGGGCTGGTCTCCATCCGTTCTCTGCCCACCCTGGATTTGTGCTACAGCTAGCAACAAGCAAAATGTGAAGAAATTGGTAGGTTACGTGCATTGCCTCAGTCCTTGCAATGTTGTTCAGACACAGAATAAGGCTGTGACCCCTGTGAAACGCAGCGTGGAGGGCACAGAGAACAGGAGCGAAGCACCTGCTGCTCTTGTACAGTTCACACAAAATCTACATTAATCACTCTTTACCTCCCTGATCTTTATCTCCGGGTATAATGTAAAATGTCAGCAATTAATTTAGTCTTTACCGTGTTTAATTCACTCAATTAGCTCCGTAAAAACTTTTCAACTCACTTAGCAAAATCAAAACAAAGCCAAAAAATGTCACAGAGGGGTGCAGGGAGCCATGCTTTGCAGACCTTTGCAGTCTTCCCATCCTCCACACAGCAAAGGCAGCAAGGCAGCAGTTTATTAAAAGACCTTGAAGAAACCAATGTCCAACCTGGGAACCCAGATTTCCAAAAAGCTCTTAACCTAAATTTCCCAGTGTGGTCTAAGAACAGGCGCCCATTTTTTACAGTCTACATGGCCAAGTGTGTTGGTGACACCACTAATTTTGGACACGAGCAGAAGTTAGCTGTTGTGGCTGCTCTCATGAATCAGGAAACTATCAGAGGTGGCATGGGCCGACGGCCAAGAGACCTTACTGTTATATTTGAAGAATGCCCTTGAAGCCGGTGGGTTTTCCTGTCGCATCTCACCATGGAACGTTCACCTCTGCTGCACTAAACTGAGTCTGCAACTTGAAACTGAGGAAGCATCTGGCCTTTGGGATATTTATGAGTAACAGAATTAGGAAAAAAAGCTCATTTTCTGAGTTTCTGAGGAAATGCATGGAATTACTTCACTCATTCTTTTCTCCTCTTTGATCTTGATTGGTAGGTCTCTAACAAAACTAGTAGTTAACAAAATGAATTTAAGATAATGCAGTTTTATTTGGTTTAGCTGAGCCCTGGGCACGAGAAGCATTGCTAGGTACTGTCATCAGCTAGGTACTGTCATTTTTTTCTCCCCTACATACTCTGTCTAAACATATTGGTTCAAAATGTTAAATAGATTTTTCCCCTCTCTACATATAACGTCTGATGAGCAGGAAAACAGTAAACCGGGAGCGTGTCTTCTGGGGAAAAAGATCACGCAGGGATTCAAATGGGAGTGCGGGTGTGGGAAGGCAGCAGCAGGTTTAAAACCCCGCGTGTAGCAGGACCGGCACGACTCTCCTCGTCTTGCTGATTCTCGGTGGGCTATCTGGAGCTGAAACATCTCACGTGGTCTCCAGCAGGCTATGAAGCCCACTCCAGCCAGGCTTCAGATGGGTTCAGGTGTTGGCTCTGTCCAAGCCAAGCTGTTGCCCTGTCACTGTCACTGGATGACAGATGTAAGTGACGTAGCTGGATGACACTTCACTGGGAGAAGGGGAAAGGAGAAGGCAGCATGTGCGTCTTGAAGACATCTTGATGGGATCACTTTCTCTTCCCATGAAACACAACTTCTCTTCAGCAGCATCCACCAGCACCTGATGTTTCCATCTCCAGCAAAGATGGGGTTGGAATCCTCTGCGGCAGAACTGCTCCTGGTTCTGTTTTGGGATGTAAGGCCGATCTTCACCCATCTAGTACCACGAAAGAGAGACAGCGAGGGCACAGGATCCTGGCTGAGAGCCCCAACCCAAAGCTGTATCTAACCTGGGCTCTCAGTTTTTAGTTGCGCAGAGAGACAAAACAGTCAGTGGCTCCCAGTGGCACAGACCGGGCGGCCAAAGAGTCTTCTAGACAAACAACTTCCAGCTCCTGGCTGTAAACCAGGGCATGGCATTCCCTCCCTTCCCAGAAACAACACTCGAGGTGGCCTTGTCCGTGCTCCAGTGTTCTCTTCTTCTTCAATTTCCTGTAATTTTGCTCAGCCACAATATTACAGGGTTTGTAACGTTTTCTGTTCAGGCACAGTGAAGGTTGTAAACACGTGTCTCTCCCTCTGTTAATGCTGAAGGTTCAGCAGCAGCAGCATGGCAATATCTGGGACGCATTAATGAAGCCGGCTACTAAAAAGGGGGTACAAAGGTCTCATGGCACAGGCCGCCTTATCAGATCTTTCCAGCGTGAGGTTGGGTGTGATGCGTGGCACAGAGCTGTGTCCACCTGGCTGAATTTCTTTCCATGAAGCAACAGCCATGGTGGGAGGGCAAGGTATCCATCTGCCCAGGTATTTTTTTAAGTTCACTTAAATTCTTTTCCCCTTCTCCACCCAAGTTATCTTGCTAACCTTGAGGATTGTGCAACAGGCAGGAATAGTTACAAATTGTCCTTAAAATTTGGGTTTAATACTCATGGTTTCATCGTAAACAAAACCATGTAGCTGCTGTTGCTAAATAGGTTGGAACCTCTGCAGCACCGAGTAGCCAGGCTGGTGGTACACCTCGAGGGCTGCACTCGGTTCTTGCTGCCGGTCGGAATCCGCAAGCAGAAGAACTGAGGCCACATAAATTTTCTGATTGGCTGGAAAAATTTGGATACAGCCTCTGTTGAGGTGTATAAATAGAAAGCAAAGACCTTTCACTTTGAAAACAGAGCTCTCAAGGCACATGAAAATGCAGAGTCACAGCAGTCGTCCTCGTGATTGCCATCTCCAATGGTGAGCTAGCCGAATTTTAGTAAATATTGGTCATTGTAAAATGCCTTCTTTTTCTCCCCCCACCCCCTTTCTTTTGTTTTGTTTTGTTTGTTTGTTTGTTTAATGAAGTGTGTCTGTAAGGATTTAGGAACTGATTTGTTCTCTGCCATTTTTTGCTTTTGAAAATAATCCCTCTCCCATTGCATAGAAACCTCCACGGAAAAAGCCTTTTTAGATATGGTAAGGAGTTGTGGCAAAATTTTGTTGGAGTAATAATGTTGGCTGAATAAGAAAGAATCAGCTGAAGCGTATCAATTACTAACAGCATGCATGTTTTCTTAAAAGCCTTTTACTTAAAGATCAGCCCGCTGAGCACTGAGTGTTCCCAGAGATGTTTCTGTGTTCCATGTCATCACCTTTGATTTCACAAAGAATACACAATTCATTAAAATAAATGAAGACTACCTAGAACAAAGGGCTGTTTTGCTCGAGGAAGGCGTTAGAGATTTCCTGCACCCTTTTAGCACCAGGCCTTCGGTGCCAGCACATCATTTCCCCTGCTCGCATACACTCCCGGAGCCCAGCGGGGATGGTGCCTGCCGGGATGTTCACACGCGAATAAACCTCAACTCGTTGCTTCTTGCTAGACCAGCCCCACTCTTGCTAAAGCATCCCATGGGACACCCGAGTTGTTTTGGTGCAGCGAGCAAGGCTGTCAGGAGCTTGTAGAAGGTACAGAGTCAGGGGTTGCCTTTCCCCCCTTCTGCCCTGGAAATACCTTCCCTCTCTCAAGACATCGCCGGGGCCGTAGGATCAGCACGGGTTTGACTGTGGGTGATGCTAGCTGGAGTCCGGAATAAAAAATATGAAGATGTTAACCCTACTGGCCGCTGCTTTGAAATAGTGCCCTGGTTTGAGTGACACAGGACTAATTTGTTTTCTAATGCTTGGGAAAACTGCACTTTTAGAAGACTCTCATGTCTGAATTTGTGAAAGTATTTACTTTATCACCAGCTATGATGTGGGGGATTCAAGGTCTCAGTGTTTTCGAGCTCTCTGGGTGCAGGGATGAGGAGGAGTGAGACCCGGGCACTTGACCCAAGCTGGCCAACAAGATTGTTTCATACCATGAATGTCACATTCAACAGAAATTAGAAAGTTTGCTGAGGAGTTCTCTCTCTCCCTGGATGGTTGTGATACAGAGAACTTCTTGCCCCAGTGCCGGAGCCCTGAGCCCTTCCCTTCCTCCTGGAGCCATAGCGCTCACGGTGTCCCACATTGGCTGTCCATTGCTGGGAGTGCACGGCTTCCTACGGATAGAATGGGCTGAGGATAATCCTTGTGTATTTTATATCGGTATCGGGATCAATATTGGTTCTTTAGTGTTATTAATGTTAATTATCTAGTCTTATTCTATTAAATCTGTTTATATTTCAACTCCCAGGTTTCCTTGTTTTTTCCTGATTCCCCTTCCTGGGTGGGGAGGGGTCATCGGGTGGTAGAGTAATTGTCTAAACGACAATAAATTGTCGCGGGTTTCTCAAACCATGACAAATAGTAATATAGAAATGCTGGGAGACAGAAAATGCCATTAATAAAAGGTAGATGACAGCTCTTATTTTTGACTGGATAGGGATGGACTTGCTGGGTTTCTCTCAGCCGTATTTTTTACAGTTGCAGTTCAGTATCCCAAGATCCTGGGTGGCTCAGGTCACCTTCCAGGCAGAGACATCCCGCAGCTCCAGCCCCACGCCTGCTGTGTGAACACAGCACATCTGTCCTGGGGCAATGGAAGAGGAGTGGGTCACTCCATGATGTCCCCTCCAGATCTATTTGTTCTGCATTTTTGCTTCGAAGTCACTGCTTTGAGTACACTCAAACGTCACTGGATAAAGCATAAAACAAAAAAAATGCTGTTTCACTGTATCTGTAAAATTAACTTGCATTAAAAGATTACAACTTTCTAGTGCTCTGAAGCCTGATCCATGGTTACAGCAAAGTCCAAAGGGACCTTGCTATCAATTAAACAACACGGGCTGGGAAATCCCTGTTCTAGCTTGTGGGTTTCATCTTCTGTACTTCTCCTTTCTTCTTTTCTAGCTGCTGCAGCACAATGGGCAAAAATCTGCTCAAGTCAACCTGCAAACAAAATCAGAGGCTGCGACTCCCAGGGCTGCGGCAGATACAACCACCCCAGGTCCTGGGCTGGGCTGATGAGAGATGGCTGCACTTGAAACTTTCTTAAAATAGAAATAAGCATGAAAAAAAGGGCAGGCGGAGGGTTTCTAGCTGGCAAGGCGCTCTGCCGTGGGCTAGCCCACCTTGCTTTTCTTCTTCAGAGGAGGGAAGAGGCATGGGGGAGTGGACGTGGTGTGCGAGGACAGCTCGGTGGTGTACGCACCCTTCATGGGGAAGATCAACAGCCAAGCCAGGCCCTACGGCAACGGCAACGCCATCGACGACGGAGTCCAGCTTTTGGGATCAGGTACCAGAGCTGAAAGACATGAGTCTTACAAAGCCTGATTGCAAAACATTCTGACTCATTTATAGAGATTTAAACTGAGCCAAAAACCATGAACCAACCCAAACTGCAGTGTGCTTCCACATGAATCCAAGTGAAAACTGTAACTTTGAAATCCAGGTTCTGTTAATGGAGGAAAATTGATTAAAAGGATTACAGCATTTCACAGAATGGTTTAGGTTGGAAGGGACCTTAAAGATCATCCAGTTCCAGACCCCCTGCCATGGCCAGGGACACCTCCCACTAGACCAGGTTGCTCCAAGCCCCGTCCAACCTGGCCTTGAACACCTCCAGGGATGGGGCAGCCACAGCTTCTCTGGGCAACCTGGGCCAGTGCCTCACCACCCTCACAGGAAACAATTTCTTCCTGGTATCTAATCAAAATCTCTCCTCTTTCAGTTTAAAACTGTTCCCCCTCATCCTGTCACCACATGCCCTTGTAAAAAGTCCCTCCCCAGCTTTCCTGGAGCCCCTTTAGGGACTGGAAGGGGCTCGAAGGTCTCCCCAGAGCCTTCTCTTCTCCAGGCTGAACAACACCACCTCTCTCAGCCTGTCCTCATAGCAGAGGGGCTCTGACCCTCTGGTTTCATTTCTTAAAAAAGTCAAAGGATGAAGCTGGTCCCTTTGCACATTTTGGCTAACTAAAGAACTCACCTTAACCCCCTTCCCCACCCTCCTCCGTGTTAATTCCTTTCTTTTCCTATTCTCTCTTTTTGATGCTCTAGGAGCATCACAGCATTTTCTGTGACTTTTTCTGCTGCTGAATCTCTTATCATTTTATTGTCATTTGCATTTGGCTACTGAACGTTCTGACTTCGCCAGGCTTTTGAACCGTTTCACAGGAGCAACAGTTGCCCCCTCTTCTCTCTCCCCTGTTAACAGGATTCTGTGTTAAGGTGTTCTACATCAAACCCGTCAAGTACAGTGGCCCCATCAAGAAGGGAGAGAAAATTGGTGTCCTGCTGCCCGTGCAAAGGGTCCACCGAGGAATTACATCCCATGTCCATATCCAGAACTGTGACTTAACAGATCCTACTCCCAACCTGTAAATGGGAGGCTGTGCAGCAGGGGCAAAACCTTCAGCCCCCAACTTACGTATTCATTAAACTGCTTGTGTAATCATTAAATTGCTTGGTAGTCACTCTGGTAAAGTGGAAGCCACTGAGCCTCAAACAGTCGTCCCACCTAAAAAGTATCCATGAGCGCAATGCTGGTGGTTAGCTGAACATCAAGAGAGGTGTAACACATGCTTTAAAGCTATTGCCGTGTCTTGCACATCACGGCACTCCTCGATGAAGGCTGAAGCAGCGGGGAACGGACGAGTGGCTGGGAGGTGGTGGATCCTGGATGCCCAGCAGCACCGCAGAGAGCCGCGCTGCGGCTCACTCGTCTTGGACTTCTCTGCTCTCTTTGCAGCCAAACACGAAAGTTTCTTCAATAAGCCAGAAACCTCCCTTGTGCTTGCACATGGAAAATCGCATTATTAAAGGGCTGCTTCACTACAAATCGCTTTGAATTTCTTTGGTGCTGTCACAGAGTTTGGGCTGGGTTCTGCTTTTTTAACGCAGCTGGGGAGAAAAAAACCTGTCTAAAGCTGAAACCCAAATCTTTCCCGGGGCCCGTGACCAAAAATATAAAACAACGTTAATGAAATAACTCATTCCTTTTCCCCAGACTCCTGCTTCAGGAATGCCTTGGCACACCCAGGTTTCTTTTTGTCCAAGTGAGGCATTTCTTTCCATTAGTAAATCAGCTGAAGACTTTTTCCCGGGACAAGCAGCTCTTGTTAACAGGACAGGGCTTTTCAGGCCAAGGCTACCAACGTGCTACTGGGAGTCTCGGCAAGCGCCGCAGGCTCACCTATTTACAAACGCAACCGCAGCCTCGGGGAAGCTGCTTCAGTGGGAGCTGCGCATGTCCCGACAGCAGATGTGTTTCTTCCAAGCAACTACAGAAAGATATTTGCTACACCTGTGAGCAGTGCTTAACCTGCCGTGTTCCGTGCACCTTCCCCAGGAACCACTTGAATTTTGCCACGAGTGAACCATCAGCACGTCTGTATAAATACACAGCCCAAACCTGCAGGGGCAGACCGCAAGCAGACATTGAAAGCGAGTCAACTGAGTTTGCTGTGGAAAAGACCTTTTCCTCGTACTGAGAGCAGAAACATTTCAGCAAAAGCGCCCAGTGTTCTCCAGTTTTCACCGATTTTTGAAATTTTTGTCATGAAGTTGGTTGCCCGTAGACAAGACAGACTCTCACCTCAGTTTCACTTGGTTAAAACCCCAGGTTTTAACCCAGGTATCAACTTCTCACATTTGCAAAGGGAAGCTGCCAATCGAGCCCCCAATTCTCCATGCAAATCCTACGGGAAGGCTGAGCTGACCTTGCTGACTGAGCAGGGCTCTGAGCCTCCAGCCAGCACACCGGCTTTGCTCCTCTCCAAGCAACATTTTCCCCTGTACGTTAATGACAACAGCTCAGCACTATCCTGGTCTGTCCCCACAGACTGTTTTCACAAAGCTTTTCAGCGAGCTATTATTTAATCCCAGTTTTTCCAGCAGCTCAGGGAGGCGCGGTGCTTTGCTGCAGGGATGCAGGATGCTCCTGCAGGTGCCTGAGAGAGGTAGAGGGCAAATGCTAAAAATTCCTGGTTTAGCTGGGGCTGTCACCCAGCAGCAGAGAATAAAAAGTAAATACCACTTCGATGTCAGGTTACAGAGCAGTGGGAGCAAACAGTTTAAGTAAATCCAGCTTTATCTTTTCAGTCTAGTAAAAAAATAACCGGCTGTAGAGGAAGGGAAAGGACAATTTGTAGCTGACTCTGGGAAGGAAATAAAGGGCTGGTAAAATACACACTTTTAGAAATATTCAAGGTGAGGGGAAAGGGTGCTGGGGCAAGTCACGGGGGCAACTAGGCTTTTCAGGAAAGAGTTAGCAAACTCGCCCCACGCAGAATTGCTTTGTTTCTGCACCACTTCTGCAGGGATCCTTTTCCTTTTTACACGTTTGTACCACAAGGTCCCAGACTAACTGCCTAAGGCTGCAACCCAAATCTATGCTATACCCGTCTATTTCCCCCAGCATTAACGGACTTTTGGAGGATCCAGCCAGAGCTTTGTCCTCCCCATGAGACAGGACATAGGTAGCAAAAAGATTTTATTTTGTGTTCCTCAATCCTCCCCATTAAAACCTGCCTAACTCGGGCTTAGCAAGTATGTTAATAAAGGCCAAATAAATTCGAGATGGAGTCTTCAGTCCGAATTGTGCACCAGCACAACTTCAGCTCCAGCTCGTACTTGGCAAAGAGGAAAGGCGACGTGCTCGGATCTCCTCCAGCCCGCCAGCTGCTCAAAACGACAAGCCCAACCATGCCTGTTGGCTGATCAGCTAGCACAACCTGCTGATTTTCTGGCGATATTACAGTGTAAGCCGTGTACACCGAGCTTCATCAATCGTTGTGGCAAAACTCCCCTTATCTCAGCCTTGTCAACGATCAGAAGCCTGAACAAGTAACGAGTGCGATTTGTTTTACATTGTGCCCGCTTGATTTTCACCACAAAAGCCTGTGCTGCTAATTGCACAAGTTAGTTCTTCTACGGTTCATTTTTAAAATCATGATTTGATTTTTTTAACAATTAGCACAAAGTATGTTATTTATTTTCCAGGGAAACAGCTTTCAAGCTTCTTTAATAACATACTGTACACGAATCAGCCGGGAGGCACGCGCTCAGCACGCCGGGCTAGCCAAGAAGGACAAAGCCAATTGTTCTGTAAAATGCAGATAGGAAGAGGATTTACCTTTGGATTTGCCTGCGAACAAGCCTGGCAAACCTACAGTTACAATACTGTAACATTACCAAGAAATAAGAAGCGCAGCTCTCATCTAATTCACTGGGGCCGCAGCCCCACAGAGGTTGCAAAGAGGAAGGACTTTATGGATGAAATCATCAGTTTTTGGACGTTGGTTGAATCCCACCGAACTGAAATGTGTGTAAAGGAAAGGATGGAGAAACCAGCCCTCGCTTGTGGGCAACCAAAGGAGGATGGCAGCACAGCTGGAAAGAAAGGGGTTGGATTTGCTCCGGCTCAGGGTTTGGCCCTGGCTTTTGCTGATGTCTCTGCTCAAAGGGTCCACTACCATTGCCCAGGTGTGTCTCACAGTCTTCTGCCTTTTTTCCTCCAAAAACCTTATTCCATCATTCTACCATCCGATTTTTCTTATTAAGAGATAATGTTAAGATAATTAGCACGTTAAGAGGGACTGGTCTAATCTTTGCAAGGTCTATGGACACAGGTGTGGCAGGTACCATCTATCCAAAAGCCCTGGTACCTGGCAGTGGACCCTCCTGAAACGTGACACAATTTACACAGCAGAGTCACAGTACCTTTGGAAAGGCTGAATAGCAAAGTCAGGATTTCTCCTGGGCAGCATCAGGCTTAATGCATTCCCTGCCTGTTGATATCAGCCCAAACACTCACATTTGCCCACTGCGCTTTTGCTTGGCCCATAAGAAGACCTCGAAGGGACTTACACAGCCGGGGAAGTTACTACTGACATGAAAGGGGCAAAACAGGGAACGCGCACCATTCATGCGAAGGAAAGAAGTCAGCATTTCCCCAGTCAGCTCTCGGTGTGCTCCCCGCAGCGCTGCACGCTGGCTCCTCTCCATCTCCTTGACCCGCTCCTCGCCGCAGGGAAGGAAACGGTGCAACCGCAGCTCCCAGGGGCTGTGCAACGCCAGCCGGTTGTTCCATATCCTTCTGTTAGTGTGTGCTAAGCGGCCAATTCTGGTCTTTCACAACTGCACCTACCAACTGTTATACGAACATCTCCATTGCCCAACACAGGAATCCCACCAGCTTCAGTTCAGAGCTTCCTCAAGCCCAAGGTGAGAGGTCTGCACCTTCCAGCTCACCCAGGAGGGATGGAGAACGCACTGGGAAATCTCAACAGCAATATCATACACTTGAAAACTGTTTTTATTAAGACTGCTTTACTAGAAGTGTATTAGATGTAGCAAATGACATTTTGACATATTTTAGAAAGAACAGAGCAAGGTACGATGCTGTTAAGATCTCTTACGGAGAAAATAGAAAACAGGTACACAGCTACGAGCAATTTGGAGTCAGCTCTGTAACACAAATGAGGCGGAAAAACAAAATCACAAAGAATGGGTAGCTTCGAGCCATTTTACAAAATACCAGGCTGCAAAACAGGTCTCGGAGAAAAGCTTCTTCATTGTCTGTGCACCTACTACATAGTTGTACCTCCCTCCTTGTGCCTACCAGCTTGGCTGGCTTTACACCCAGCCTTTCCTTCGCAAGACTTTGTAGGGTGGTCTGAGGTGCTGCGATTCCTTCCTTGGTAAAATTAGGAGCACGTGAGTTCACAAAAGTCTATAAAAATCGTTAGCTTTTCAAGGCAGGTCTGCCCTAGATAAAATTTATATAATGAGATATTTAAAACTTTACTAGTACAAACTGGCAGTCAGGAATAAATGAGAAATAAAAACTGGTTGAGAAAGATCATTATTGCAGAAACCCCACTGGAGACCCCTCCAATGGGAATAGCCAGGCACCACCCAAATAAAATCCGTATTTTTAAATGGTTTTGTTTTCAGTAGGAAAAAAAGGCTTACAGCAGCTAGTATCAAGCTAGCCAACCTCGGAAATACTTTACTACCTGTATGCTAGGAAACCTTCACTGGAAGATGCCACCCATACCTCCTCCCTTGTTGATGCTCTCTGCCAAGGAGAGCTGAGGAGGGTTGTGGAGAGCTTGTGCCAAATGAAGGTGAGTAAGCCTGGAAAGCTGGGAAGAACATTACACCAGCTCTCCCAGCTTGCAGCAATGAAGGCTGTTTCTGGCAAGGGTTACACAAACCCACATACCCCATCTTTCAGTTCAGGGGTAAGCAGCATCCCCAAATCCTGAACACCCACTGATAGCTCTTACCAGCACCTCATATCATTTGTAAGCCTAGATGCTGTTACATTGAGCAAATTACAAGCAAAAGCCCCATCAAAACTAGACTGAGGGGACATAACATTTATATAAATATTTGCTTGGTGGCTACGAGTGTGAAAATCAGCAGTTCTTTCTGGCAGGATGGGAGAGAAAGCAGGGGTAAAAATCAGCAAAGCCACTTGTAATAATCTCAGGGAGGGCTAAAAGATTGTTTGGGGCTTAAATATTGGCTGTAAAAAAAAAAAAAGCTTGGAACCACGAGCAAAAAAATTTGTCTCCAGCTGCTTGTTCCATGGACGTTTTCAGAAAACACAACGTAGAGATGCTCTGCAAACTGGAAGCAGGGCAGAGAGACGTCTGTTTCTCCTCTGAATAAAATGTACAGGACTTCCAGAGGTTTCTGTAACTTGGAATATCAGATAGTTTATGTGAAAGCACCATAACTCATTTAAATTTCATATATAACTACGACATATCCGTAAAGAAAATCTAGTGCTTTTCTTTAAGTAGTGCAAAAAACTCAAACTGAAGGAATAGAAGAGACACTAAGGAACCTGCTTAATAGTACAAAAGCTGAAATCAAGTAGATACTAAATGAATCATTTTAAAACCTAGAATTTTTTAACTCCGTCAGTTATGCCATGCAACTTGGGTTTGCAACTGTTTATTTCAGAACTTGAAGATATTTGAATGAGAATTGAGTTGTCAAAAACTAGGGTTTCAATAAAAGACTTCATGGATTTAAGTCCAGGCTAGGCAGTAATTTCAGCTGAACANATTAAAGTCCAGGCTGGGAAATAATTTCAGGTGAAAAAAAAAAAAAAAAAAAAAAAAAGAGACATGTTTCCATGCCAAAGCATCTGTGTTTCTCAGCCTAAGTGAATATTCATGCCACACCAAACATTAAACCTTCAAGCGTTCTCTGTCACTCTGTTAGAAAGCTCTAATGGGCACATACACCTGTGGAAGAGGTACTGGAACAAGCAGCAAAGGACAAACTGGTTACATCCACTGTGGAGTTTTGCCCATCTTTTCCCTCCAACTCAATCCTCTGGACTTGGTTCCTACTGGTTTTGGCCTAAATGTGCCGTTTCTTCTAGAGGGGGGAAGAAAAGGTGTTAAGAAATGGTTCAACCAGAGCTTCCTGAAATGTGGGATTTTTCATTTCCATCTGTTACTGTGTGCTAAGAGACTAATTATTTTATTCGTCTTTCCCAACCAGCTCAAACAACTGTTAGAGTGTGTAGACATCCTCAGTGCCTAATATGGCAAGACCATCTGCCCGGAGCTGTAATACTTTGCTCAAGACTGATTGGCCAAGACAACAGACTTGGGCTTTCAAAAGCACATAAATACCCCAGGCAGCTACTGCTCAACGTCTTTGATTCGATCAAAGAACACCGGTGAAACAGCCTCAAGATGCCAGCTCTCAGCCTGGTCGCTCTGGTCAGCTTGGTGTCCACTGGTGAGTTGAGATTGCTATATCACAGGTGGTCTTGACTGGTTTTAGGCAGACATGAATGAATTATTGACATTTGCTCCAATATAAATAATGCTAATCTTTTTCAATCTAGTTTTATGAAGAATTATGCTAACGTGCACAATTATGAATACTATAAAGTACAGAATTAGGTGTGCATTTAAAGTCATATATTGAAGTGTTTAGAGGTTTCATGAAGAAAATGAAAGTAGTTTGACTTATTTCACAAACTGATATTAAAAATATTTATCTATAGCTTTGCTTTGGTTTTAATGTATACACCTTAAAATAAGACCTCAAGAAAAAGGGATCAAATCTATATGGGAGGTTGTACAGTGTTCTTTTACCTAGTTTCTGAAATTACAAACTTCCATGAGCTCATGTCTTCTACTTTAAACACCCTATTTTGCACCTTAACACTTTCTGTTGTACTGTACTAAGAACATGGTTGAATTTTCCCCGGTTTCCTCTTTTCGCATGTGAAGTTTTTGCCAAGCAGCTGGACGCACACCCGCCCCAACAGCAACACAGACACTGGGCACAGATCTGCAGCGGGAATCCCACCAACAAAATCCGGGGCTGCGATAGATACGGCTGTGGCCATTTCGGCGCTGACAGGTAACGCAGTGGGAGTCCAGAGCAGTGGGGTTTGCTGTTGTCTTCCTAAATTAAATGCTCACAAGGAAGAAAGTAGAGTTTAACCAGAGTTGACACTTAGAATGAGAGAAGACTGTTGTCTGCGGGACCTCTTACTCATTTTTGGGACCTTACTTGGCAATCTCGCAGAAGTACAGTAATACCACTGCGACTGATGCATGGGGGAAGAAGCGAGACCGTTACGCGCATTAGCAGTCAGAGTAAAGGAAATGGAGAGCTTTTCAAGGATTTGTGTCATATATTCTCGTTGCTGATAGACCAGATATTTAACTAACATTCAGAAACAGCTCACAGGAAGCTAAGTAGATTAATTTACACAAGCTGAAGGCCTGCCAGCATCGTTAAGTAGGCACCTGATAGCAGAACAGGTTACATTTCCCTGAAAAAATGCTTTTATACACAGAATGACTCCTGCCTTCCCTGTGTTTTCCTGTCGTCTCCTCTCCCCAGGCGCTATAAGAAGTGTCCATCCTCATCATGCAACTACCAGATTTCTAAATGAGAAAATGCCAAACATAAGATTCTGTTTTACACCGGCACAGATGTATTTTGGGGTAGAACAGAGGTACTTTTCTATCACAGCCTGAAATACCCCATGAACTTGGGAAAATAAGAATACGCTTAAAATTTGAAATCTCATCCCCCCTTCAAGAAGGTCAGAGTAATATGAACATTTTGCAATGATAAAAGATGGATCGAAGCCACTATTTCTTCTCAATTTCTTTGCAGATGCAAAAATTTTGTTAGACATGCTTCAGATATCGTACTGTGTTGATTGATCTAGCTATACATGACGTTAAGCCTGACAGACTTCTCTAATTACATATGTATGTTTTCAGGCACAGTAATAAAGGAAAGCATGTGGGTGTGGATGTCATCTGTGCTGACGGAGCAACAGTGTACGCTCCTTTTAGCGGCCAGCTCTCCGGACCCATTCGATTCTTTCATAATGGAAATGCCATCGATGATGGAGTCCAAATCAGGGGATCAGGCAAGTAACTAATAGCAGATACGTTGTGAGGCATGCACAAGTAATCGTTTTATTTACTGGAGTAAGCTTTCTGTGGCTCTTCAAGCAGTGTTGGTTAATCTTACACCCTCTCTAGCAGAAGCACATTGAAGCACAACTAGATTGCTGCTAAGAAATAGTAGAAATCAGCACCAGCCGGATGTAGTCCTTTTGCTATGCTTTTCTTGGAGAGGAGGGAAGAACGGAGTTGAAAAACAGGTAGCAGGAAAACAACCACCCCAACCCAAAAAAAAAAAAAAAAACAAACAGTAAAAATAAAGTACCAGAAACATGCCCGCAGTTTTGCTGAGAGGATGTTTTCCTGACCCTGTTTTCCACCCCCCTCTTTTTCATAACAATCCAAGTAATTTTGATTTCAGGACTGTTGGTACCTTAACTACATTTCTGCTTCATCGTTACAGTCTCCAGTAAGAGGCTAGCACAGAAGGTTTCTTGCTCACCCTAACAGATGCAGCTGTTTTTTCCTGACCTCGCTTCCTCTCCCGTCTCTTCCAGGTTACTGTGTAAAGCTCGTCTGTATTCACCCCATCCGGTACCACGGCCAAATCCAAAGAGGGCAACAACTCGGGAGAATGCTGCCAATGCAAAGGGTGTTTCCTGGCATTATCTCTCACATCCATGTTGAGAACTGCGACCACTCCGATCCTACTCAGCTACTTACGCCTGGTAAAAAAAAAAAGCAGCAACCACCAACCAGAATAAGTAGTATAATGAATGAAAATTAAGTTATTAACTAATTTCAAATAAGGACAACAATATGAGATAGCAATAGTCCCCTCTGTCTTAGGTTCTCCCCAACAGCTACATCCAAAAGAAAGAAAATATGCATTACAAATACAGTATAACAGGACTGTAGACAGTGATCCAGGAAGGAGAACATATCAGCTTATCAAGTTGTATTTCTTGCCCCGCCATGACACAGCAGCATCAAATCTCAGCAATAAACTGAGTCAGACATCTCTGCTGTTTATACACTTTTAACTACTAGCCACGTTTTCAGTACTGCATCTTACCAGACTTTAGGATTATTCTTTGCAAATACAAATACTACATTGATAGTGATGGAGAAGAGGACTTGAGGAGTCCAGTCCCAGCAGCCTGGGTATAGAGTAAGAAACAAAACTGAATCTTTTCCCATCCTTCAGATTACACGCTAGGAACCATGACACTCTTTGAGTTTTTCCTCTTTAAAGCACATTCCTTATATGAGATAACCCTAACCTAGAAACATTACAATCCAGTCTTAGGCGTACATTCTATTTACATTTCCTAAAGGATGACAGATTTTGCGGAAGAAACATCCAATTACATGCGTGGGATGTAATTCCAGCATATTCCTACCTAACTAAAATTAAAACATAGTAGTTACAAATATGCAACACAAAACAGAAGCTAAAAGTTAACTTTGATGTGCTGTGTTTCTGTATTTCAAAGTTGTTCCACCATTCCCACAACAAGACACACGCTGGGCAACAGTGTGCTCCGGGAATCCTACAAATGAGATAAGGGGCTGCGATAGGTACGGCTGCGGATACTACGGAGCTCCAAGGTACTATATAGTTGGAACCTGTGGGTTTTTATTGTTCCTCCACCAAAATAGAGTTTAAGCCATTTAAGAATTACAGCTTGAAGTTTCAGGTTGGACACGAGGAAACGTTTTCACTACAGGGGTAATGTAGCACCAGAACAGGCTGCCCACATCGTTCATAAAACCTGTGCCTGGAGGTTTTTATGAATCAGTCTAAGCCATGCCTGACCTGAGCTGGTGTTGGGAACAGTCTTGACTCAAGTGGAAGGTTGGACTTGATGTCCTCCACAGGTACCTGCCAACCAACATTTCTGTGACCCTACAGTTCTATTTAAAGGCTTGGAAGAAAGGCATTTTTTCTCTCCAGTTTGCAAAACTGCGACTCTAACAGATCATCAACCCTACATGGCACTACATCATCCACACCAAAAAACTTTATTTATAGATTCTTCAGCCAGTCAATTATGTCAACACTGTCTCAGTACAAACAACCCATTTCCAGATCTTGCAGCATGCTAACCGATCTATCCCTATATAATGTTAGGCCTGACAAGAGATTTCTCTAATTGCGTGTTTGGTTTTAGACACAACGGTAAAGGAAAGCACACGGGTGTGGATGTCATCTGCTCTGATGGAGCAACTGTGTATGCTCCCTTTTCTGGCGAGCTCTCTGGACCCATTAAATTCTTCCACAACGGAAATGCCATTGATGATGGAGTCCAAATCAGGGGATCAGGTAAATCGCTATTTTTCATTTAATATTTCTTTGTCTTTAGATCATACAGGATGTATTACCTTGCAGCTAGCCAAGTAGTCTAGCAAGGTATATGTTTTGAAACACTGCATCACCTATCCACTTACATGCAGAACTTTTTGCTCCTATGTTACAATGCAAATAACTGAGCTCTGTAGAATGTCTTTGAGTAGTTCTCTTTACTAAAGCAGGAATTCCCACCTTCTCCCTGCCTCCCGTCTTCCCTCTTCTATCAAGTCAATAACTCCAACCATTCTCTC
>VYXH01012032.1:132205-147033 GCA_013397275.1 Burhinus bistriatus | reverse complement strand
CCATCTTCTCTTTTTTTTTTTTTTTTTGACCACAGTGTCTTTGCTATTTTGTTATTTCCATTATTGCACCCTCAGTGGAAAGGACAAGACAGAAAATGTTAATATTTCTGAAACAGAGTTAGTACAGACGAACACTTCATCAGTCACCTGATGTTTTCCCTCCTCTTGTTTTCACTAGGCTTCTGTGTAAAACTACTCTGCATCCATCCCATCAGATACAATGGTAGAATTTCCAAGGGTCAAATCCTTGGGAAAATGTTGCCAATGCAAAGAGTATTTCCTGGGATCACATCTCATATTCATGTTGAGAACTGCGATCGCTCAGATCCTACTACCAATCTCGAAAGGGGGAAAGGGCGAAGAGAGTGAAATGGAAATGCAGTAAATTCTAAATAAATTCATCTCAGCATCCAAAAGTTGTTTTTTCTTACTACGTGGACAGCCCATCTCAGTGAAAGAAGGAAAAAAAAGTATTTTACAGAATTAAAAAAAGTTACACAATATGCACAACAACAGTTTATATTATTACAGAGTCAATATTACTTTCGGCCTTACATAATATTGCAAGGTGCTAACATTAACATACACCCCAGATACCAGTTAGGTACTGTTTTTTAAGTACGTAATTGTTGAGAACATTGTATCTTAGGCTACCTGACGAACTTTACTAAAAAATTTAAAGTAATCTTGTTTGCCAAGGTGAAGGCACCTGAACTGAGGAAAAGTAGAAGGAAATTTACTGAAACGCTTCCCAAGGCATAAAACATGCTGTTTGGAGTTACCATGCCAGAACCACCAGTGTCTCTATTGCATGGCAAAAGGGACTCCACACACGGAAAAGAGTCGAGTTTTTGTTGGAATTTGCATTTACAAGAGAATCGGGAAATTAGCAATGACTCATTATAAGCTTTCTCAAGGAGTCTGAAAAGTCAGCAAGCATGAAAACCAGCTCACTCCCTCACGTGGCAGATAAGGTGCACTACTGTTGGCTTCTCTGGAACTTGGACTTTTTAGCGACCCTACAAATCCTCTCAGCATATCAGGTGTAAATTCCATGCTTCATTTTGAGGGGTTTAGTTACTCTAACAAACGGTATCATTGCATTATACACTTTAGAGACAGGGTTGCACAAAGCCTTTGCAGGGCAGCAAAACTAGGAAAAGCCAATAAAAGAGACAAAACTTGCCCTAGCTAGGACAAGGCAGAGCTCTGAAGCGCAGGCAACTCAAGGGATACTAGGAAGTAAAGGCAGCTATCCACAGGTTTTTGCCAAGTGCAATACCTCCACTGCGGTCATTCAGGATGACCTACTAATGAAGGAAAAGAAGAACTAATGCTACTTTACACAGGGCAGTGTTTTGACACTCCTCCCTAAAGCACGACGCATATACCATAGCACCAACACATGACAGTAAACAAATTGAACACTAAAAATATAAAATTCAACATTATGCCAGAAGTTACCTTTCAACTAAAATTAGCTTCCCACACTACTAGTAAAGAAACAGTATTTCACATTGAGATTAATGTATCAATTTTGTTGGCATTTAGTTATAAACTCAAGTATCAACGGGTCTTGTTAAGATCAGTTAGCAAAGTGAATGCACAAAAAAAATCGCACCAAAATTCACAACATTGATAAATGCAGGCCCATTTTGCTAGAAGCTTGCAGCCAGAGCAAGCTAACATTCATAGCTTCACAGAAAAGCTGATTTAGTAACAGGGACAGAGAAAGGGACAATATTCAAAGCATTTTAGTTTCCTGCTGAACTGTATTTCTGTATATAGCCATATAGCCATGAGTGTTTGATAGTTCATTAATGCTGTTATGTCAGCTAGAGAGACACAGAGGGCTTTAGGACTTACCAACCATCTATAACACTTGTCCATGTTCCATTTTATAGTTTCAGCATGTCAAAAATCCCTGAGTTTAAGACATAAACATGAAATAAGAATGACTAATTCACTATAATCCAGCAGTTAAAACATTTCTACCACCTCTCCCCAGGTTTGTCAAGTAGGTGGTTTCTAACAGGACAGAAACCTGCCTAACAGGAGGACGTGGTGCAACAGATGGATAAAAGTCTAGTGACAGTGCACATATTAGATCACTTTATTACGTTTACATTTAAAGCAAACCACACATATTAAACGAAATACTGTTTAGAAATATTTCAGTCTTTTGTTTAAAAGACAATTACAATCTCCTTGATTACAGAAGCAAGTGCTTGGGTAACAGGTGCTAGTAACCAGATTCTGATGCTTCTTAACTGTGCAACAGCCAATAATGCATTACTGATTCAGACAGGCATTATGTGCTATCTTAAACCCTTTAGCTTGTAACAACTGTGTCCAGGACAATGCTGGTTTAACCTTTTAGCTGTTATTTTTGCAGTAGAGAAGTCTAAGTGTAGAAGAAACTGATATTTTATCTGATGTGAGAAACACTACCAGCAAATCAAATGTAGACTTCTCATTATAAATAGGAAGATAGAACAACTACAGCATGAACGTAATTATGGCAAATTTTGTACACGATGCATTTCAGTTTACAGTGTGCAAAACATGAACACAAAAATATTCTAATTCACATCAACTCACCGTTCCTTTCTCCTTTAAAGAAAACAAAAGAAATAAAATCTTCTTCCTCAAAAACCAATTAATAGCAACAAGTACTAAACAGTCCTGAATTAAAAATTTCAGAATCACCTCCAGCAATCCTTACTCTAGAAATCAGGGCTTATAGCACAGCTTTGTGAGATACAGGCAAGATTACTACAAGCCATTTTGGCCTCTAACTGGCAATTTTTAGAATTTTTTAATTTTTTTTTTCTTTTTTTAAAAGTGCTCTAAACCCTTGATTCCAGATAGAAAGTGATCAGAGACAACTGTATGCCATTTGATCCTTTCTTCTCATTAACCACATTTATTAGATCTTTCTTATCTCTTAACACTGAAAGCATGGAACAGTATTCAGACATCAATCCCTAATCAAAGACTTGAACTCTCTCAAACCCAGAAGCTATTCCTTATACTCTGGCAGTTTCCAAAGTGCTTTGTCATTCACCCAAGCAATCAATCTAGATCCAAACTTTTAAATTAATTAATTTTAACAAGGTCTTTTTCCCATCCACTTAATGCATAAAACAGAAAACCAACATACTGTACAATGCAGTCTATACAGTTCAGCTAATATGACAAAATTATTTAAAGTGCAATTTAAAACTGGAAAGCTTTTTTGTAAGTATAAGCATAGATACCAGAACATTTTAAAATACTGTCATGAGTTTAACCTATATTATATTTGAGTAACCTGGGCTAGTGTAAATATATTAATGTACAAGCTTTTACATTTATAACACGAGTATTTTGAAAAACAGCTGTATAAAATGCTATGACAAATAACATGGTATTCCCGAACTCCAAGTTTTATTCAGCTTCCCATAAAGTTAGATTTGCTAAAGGAAAAAAGTTTCTCTAGTCCTCTACTGACTAGATTGGAAAGACTAAACAAACACATGAAAAAAAAAAATTCTTTCATGTGAACAGAACATTTAAATTGGGCTTCTCTGAGCTTCAAGTTCACTGAAGTTTGAAGCACCTGTAAACCACAGACATACTTTCAGAAGTGTTAAGTACACTTAATCTATTTTCAATTTCAATTACCATTAACTAGAGGTTGCCAAAGTACAAAAACTCAAATCTGGAAATAAGTTTTCATATTTCATTTCTAAGTTCTTTATTTGCATAGAAAGCAATGCCCTGATTCTACCCGTTTACCCACAAACGTAGAGAATTTACCATGTTGGCATCATATCAGGAAACCACATTCTTCCAAGGTGTTTGGAGACTTCCAAATGAAGTCGATCTAAGCTATAATCATTATCTGGAATCAGTACCTCCTCCATTATAGAAAGCTGGGTAAGCCTGCCTCCACACATCTTTACAAATTCAATAAAACCTCTGCAAGTTACTTCACATTCACCAAGTCCCATTGCTGTTAAATTCTTACAGCGCTCAGCAATGCGAATAAGTTCATCGTCCAAAGGCTGAAGTCCATTAGCACACACAACCAATTCAATTAACCTTGGGCAATTCATGCCAATACGACCCAACATTGCTTTGCTTACTGCACGACCAAAGTAAAGGTGTGTAACAGGGGTTTCCTCTCTGAAGAAAGCATCAAATTCTTCTTCATATAAGAAGAAATACATCACAATGTTGACTTTGGGGGAGTGTTTAACGAGAGCATCCCAGCTTTGCTTTTTAATAGTGTGAAATTCAACTTGTCCAGGATTTTCACTCACAACGTCTATGCGAAGGTGTTCAAGATCAACATGTTTTTCACTGGAAAGAGCCAGCAACAGTTCATCACTTAGTATGTAGTAGTTCAAAGCCAGCTCCTTAAGTCCATGACACTGGTCAGCAACACAAAGAATTCCTGAGGAACCAAAAAAAAATTACTCCATAAAACAAAAAGTGAATATAAGCATAGTTGTTTACTGTAAAGCTCAAGCAAGTACTAATTCTATTGGCTTGAGTATTCATGTCTATATCCAAAACCCATGAAATAATGATAAAGTTCTAGATATCCACATCCTTTTATGGAGTTTTGGCCATAAACACTTATCAGTAAAAGAAGCAAGCATAACTAGTTGCATCCATCTTCGATCTGCATATCTTTCTTCCTCTTTGCCCTTCACCATGCAGAATTTCCTCAACTTTGAGGAGGCAACTGAAATTAGGTAAGATCCAGCTGAAGTTGCCACGGTTCCCTTCTCTAATACTCCTTCCTTCTGCATTCATCTAAGCATTCTATTTAAATGACAACCAGTAGCCTAATTTAAGAGTTATGCTAAAACAGACCCTTCCCTGAATTAAGATATAAACGACGTAACTGCTTTTCATCTGTTGGAATACAAAGTACACAGATTAAATCACCTTTTGTAGACTCCGGATAAGAATATAGGAAAGAGACCAGATCAGGATTCCCCTTCCCTAGCAGCAGGGTTTCAGGAGAAAGGTAAGCGAGAAGGGACTCAAAAGCTCCCTGAACTTTCTGGCAAGCCTGTATTTTGAAGGGAGCGAGCCCTTCACCAACCAATGCTAAAATGAGCAAGTTCGTACTACCAGATCTGGACACACGAGGGCACTACAGAATCTGAAAGACTGTCAGTCTTAACACTACTAGCTTTTGAAATTTGTATACGCTCCATGGTTGGGTTTTATAATATAACTTTGAAGCATTAACGCTTTTGCTAAGTAAGTTAAACTCACAGCACCTTGTGAAACAGTTACTCACAACTGCTTTTATCTCCTCTATCCCACCATGGAGTGGTTGATTCACGAGTTGGGGATTTTGCATGTGTGTTTCCACAGAACACCAGTTAGTTAAGTTTACAGAGTTGCCCACATTGAGCAGCACACATTTGGTTACTCTTACACAGAGCTGTCAATGAACATCAAGCGTGTTAAAGGCTTGCACTAATTTCGGAGGCTTTTCCTCCTCAAAGCATACCAGAGGTACTGAAGTAACCGAGAAGAATGTAAAAAAAACAAACCTAAACCCCAGGATTTTAGAAGATGCAGTCAGGCGAGGAGCACCTCCACCTTCATTAATCCAACTCATTCAGTAACACAAAGACATTATTCTTCTTCCCCTTCCAACTGTCCAAAGCCAAGACTAGGTAAATAAGAGGCCTTGGCTAAGAAACTCAGAAGAGCACTAGAACTTCTATGAATAACTTGTTTCAAACTAAGTCTTGACTATTGTTTTATGATACTTTACTACTACATTTTTTCATATATATTCACTACTCACCAGCAGGTGATACATGAGGACAGCTGCTCATTTTTAGCAGTTTCAGAGTATCACTGTTGTTAGCAACAAGAACCTTCAAGGAAGGATCATCAAGTGGTGTGTCATCTATCTTGATTGATGATAATGACTTGGAGTTTACAAAAACTACTGTCAGTGCTGAAGCAAAATGAGCCTGTTCAGAGAAATTGCAGGAGGGGAAAAAAAATCTTATTAAAAGATAGGCAGAACTTCAGCATCTAAACTTCAGGTTTTGCATGTATAGAAAGCATAAAAATAATAATTTCTTAGGATCCCCTTTCTTGTGTAATAAAGAAAGGCTTATTTGAACACGAACATAAGAAATCTTTGTTTAAAAATACGCTGCTGCATGTAACAAATATTAGCTTTACACTCAGTTAACTCATCTCTCTGATTTATCTTTTCACAGTAATAAAATAGGGATAAATGGACAGTGATGAGCCAGAAGTATCTAGAATTTATCTGTAGAAAAAAGGAAATGGCATTTATTTTTCAGAAAGTAACTCTGCTGTGACATATAGAGTCAAAGAAAAAAAATCTCCCAAATATTTTAACAGTATGTTGCAGCACGTGGTCATTGTATCTTTTAATCTAGAAATGAGGAAACTCAAGCCTTCTAAATGATTCCCCATCTCTACACCACAAAGTATCAACACTACCAAATTAACGAATGGAATCAATGTTTAACTATTTTCCTAATACTAATGGAAGCCACAAATTAAAGAAGATACGCCAATAAATACAGACTGTTTCATAAAGATTACCACCAACTGAATAACAACACAATAAAAAAGCTAAAGTGGTTTAAGAGTGAATTAAGTCACTCTAGTTGCAGTCTGTAGAACATTACCTTAGAGACATTCATGAAGCTTGGTTTTGCTGTAGAAATCAAACCCAAGGTCTTGATAGAACAGTTCACCAACTGAGAAAGGATGTCACAGGCTGCTTCTGCTGACTCAGTACTACTATCGACCTATAAAAGCAATTGAAAAATCATTAAATCACTCTTTTTTACAAAACAGCATCATGGATATCCAAGACTGCAAAGTCCACATCCACTCAGCTGTACTGCACCAGACTGCATTTATCACAAGGATAAAATGCAACATTAGTTAGAAATTTCAAGACAAGAAGGAGTTCAGGAAAGCTACTATTAAAAAATTTTCCTGAGCATGACTGCTGGATAGTTCCAATATGAACAGAGAGCTTAAATTTAAGCCTTCTCTTCAAATAACATCATGCCTTCCTAAACAACTGTAATGAGTATTGGTGGTACGATAGACAGTAGTATGTATGCACCTTTTTTAAAAATGCCAATTCTAAACTCTTAGAGCAAGGACAATGCCTTCGCATCTTGAACAATGAACTGATTCTCAATTCAGCTAAGCCTCAAGACTAACTTTGGACAAATCACTACTTCACCTCACCTTCCTCCTCTGTAGTAGCCGAGATGATAAAAGAGTAGCTGAAAAAGCACAGAAGTTGCATTAAGACATTATAATGCCAATTCATTATAATCAGTTATATGAAGTGCAGAAGTTACAGGTGTTTAATAACTTCTTATCCATGAACTGCTATGCAACCAAATCACATCTCAGCACTGAGAAAAAGAAGCTTCTTTTTTTCACCCTAGCTTTAACATCAATTCTTTCTTCTGCTTTTCCTTCACAGCCTAGAACTACGACCTCCTTTAAGAAGTGTCTGCCAAAAGTGAACAAAGCACCTGTAATTCCAACTATGATCTCAGATCAACAGTGAACTATACCAAGTATTCAAATGAAAGAAGTCCGAATTCATGCAATCTTGAGACTACAAACATAGCCCGCATTTAAGTCAAGTTTACTGTTACTTATGTCCATATGTGTCAATCACTTGAATATACAGGCAAAGAATCTTTCTCCCTTACGCATATTTTTTCAAAGCAGGGTTCTAAAATTTCAAGACATTCCTCACTGTATAGCTCTATTTTGCAAGTAAATTATACATATAGCACAAACCTATTTCCTCAAATGCTTATATGTGTGAGAAATATTTATCTGCACAATAATCTGCCAAGTACTCAGATTGCCACTAACACTGACTCACAGAAACTACGTATTCTGTATATTCTGAATACATATCTTCAGCACTGTATTGCATGACATTAGCTCCTTCTTTACTTTGTAGAGATTAGAGTGTAGAAAATGAAGGGAGATCATATGAGTGTATAGAAATAAATTGTTGCAGTAGCTGCATTTTCAGACATAAGATTTCCCAGGTATAACACCTAAGCCATCTGACAGAGAAGCTGCATACACTACGCACAGTAACACGACAAAACAAGCCTCATTCATCCAAGACTTACCTTGAAGCTGACGTACTGCAGATGATCAGCATGCCTCTTGATAATCTGCTGAATGAGATCAGGATGTGTAGACTTTAAGTAAGAAGTAGCTGGCTGGCTAAGCTCAAATTCAAATCTCCTCCAGAGATCTGGGATGTGAAAAATTTCATTCCACCTTCGACAAACAGAAGATGCCCTGGCTCGATCTACTAAAGGTAGAAACTGAAAAATGCGCAGAATAACATGGTGCGGAAGGCTTCCCCAGTTCACTGAGGCGTGCAAGTCAGATTCACCAAACACTGAGCCATATAAACAAGTTTTCTGTTTTTTGCTTTTCTGTGATGTTTGAGGAACTTCATTTTCAACCAAAACTTTCTGCCTAGCTCTCTTCATCGTTAAAGTTTCTGGTACTGGAACGATCCAAGGTATTCAAAGGGCAGTTTCCTGAGAGATCTCACATACAGTAGGTCTCTGAAAAAAGGGACGTTCATGTGTCAATATCCAGTGCACAGACATTATCAAGGACCTTCTTTCTCGATACCTTTTATTTTGTACAACTTTATGTGAATCTGGAGAATTTGGGTTTGTTAATTTACCTAGTGTAATTTCATGTGTTAGTACTTCATAGTATATCAAGCACTTTGTAGAAAAAGTATTTAACAGCAATTTAATTTAGCAGTAGCAAATTATGTATGTTTCCCTTTAAACTCAGCAGACAAACTACAGAATCTACCCATCATTTCCAAAAGAATTTTATCAACTACAGAACCCAATTCATAAACTCCCTTTTTAAGCAACAATGAACTTGGAACAGATGTGTTCAGAAGAGTCAGATTCAAAAGCTTTGCATGCCTTCCCCCACTGCTTTGCTTTGTTAGGTTTTTGTTTTGGTTTTTAAATCATGCCAGGCAGAGGAAAAATGTTTGTACAAGTAACAACAAAAAATTTCAGAGGCCAATTATCAAAACAGAGCCAAGTAAGTGTTGGAATGCTCTGCTTTGACATGCTGAAGCAGTGCAGTCTACTTAAGTCCATTCTAGACTGAATTCTGTTATTCAGTCAATTCTCAACAACTGTCTTAACCATTTCAAGTGCCGCTTCATTCTACAGAGGGATTAAGGCCCCTTCTCAAATGTCCTACTAATTAGATGTTCAGCCAGACCTTATCTCTTCCCAACCAGTCTGAAGCTAACATTTACAAAGCAATCATGCATTCTACAACAATGAGCAGAACATGTTATCTATTATTACTGAACAATCTTCCACGGCAACCCTCACAGCATGCTTTTTCTGGACTCAAAATTTTTCATAGTATCTTCGGAGGGCCAGGGGGGGAAAGAGACACCAAAATCCAGAAACAGCTGCCAAAATACAGACTATCCTATCAAAAACTTATCTGACATTTTCCCCAACTTACAAAACCCAATCTGAATGGCTGATGACATGTCTGACACTCAAGCGTAACTCCACTTTTATGAAAAGAAAGCATGTGCATTCTTTGAGAAGTGGGAAAGAGCAACCCAGCCAATTAATCAAGAGCTGTTTATATGATCAGCTTCTCTACTGTTTGTCCTCCTGACAAATTGTCTCAACCACAAAGGAATTTATTCTAGCAGTCTTCGGAAATCTTCACTCAGTCTCTTTAAAGTTCCATTTATGATAGTGATAGATGATACATGTAGAAGGATAAGCTAGTAACACTCTTTAAATTACATTTAATAATGGAAGTTTTTCTTCCCAAATAGATATACGTGCCTTGCATTAACAAGCAAAGGCAGCAAGTCGAAGAGAATGAAGAATATAGTCCAAAACAAAGCAGTATTTCTAAACAATACATTAGTGTTACTAATGTAATGACGATATAAGCCTAGCTTGAATAAACATTTTGCTACTAGTCCATTTTATCCAATTGCCAACTACACGACCATGTTTTATAACTTTTGAGTGCTTTAAGTCACACAATGAATGGGCATTCCAAAGCATTATGTGTGGATGTAGTAATTAAGTGTTACACAACTCTCTCTTCCAGTTTCTCATAGCCTTGCTAAATTTAGCTTGAGTCAAATACTTGCCCTTTTTTTTTTTTTTCCCCTCCTGCTCCCTCCTTGGGAGGAATTACAAATTTAGCTCTTTCCTAAAACTACAGTCTAGAACAAAAAATGAAATAAAACAAATGCTGTTGTCTGAAAAGCTTCTCTATGCTTTTGCTATTCTCATGCAAATCTGCAACATCTTGGTAAAATCTAAGTTTCTGGAAAAAACGGAAATTTTCACTTTGTTTGAAACTTAGTTGAGCTTCATGGGTGCCATTTTGGCTCCCACAAAGAAGTTTTAGCATCCGAGAACTACCAGAAAGGACACCATTCCCCTAAATCGCAGGTCAGGCTATAGACCAGATGCAGCATATCCAGTCCAGACATATGAAGAGACATGACAAGGTATGCATGGCGTACATAGTATCCACGCTCTCGCTGATGGAACATAGCAGTAACTTGCTCTTGTTGCTACATCCCTTAAAACTGATAACTCTAGAATTTCAGTTTTTAGTATTCTATATTGCAGTACTCTAACTCTAGCAGAATTATACTATATTTCTCACTGTGGGATACAAAGCCAGAAAAAGATTCCATTGGTTATATATATCACAATTTTTTTACCAAACATGAAGACCTAATATTTACTGTGAAAACATGAATGCTTATTTCATTCTGAATACTTAAACTATGAACAGTATATATTTTAAAACACAATTGAAGTTAACTAAATTATAGTTCCATGTGATATAATCCAGGTAGTATTCAGTGAGAGGTTTACATGCACACATACCTCCAAGGAATGTGGAAGTTCCCGTCAAGTTACCAGCACCTTTCTGGTATCTGAAAATCCATCCCACTGTTGAGTCATCCTGTATGTGTGCATGGATTCCTTAACCAGAAGGCAGGGACAGGTCCCAGAAGATGAACTGACCTGTGAAGCCACGGACCAAAGAAAAACTGTTCTGCAATGTCTTGGAGACTCACTGGAGGGACTAAACTCAGTTTTGGAACAAAGACTGAGATGAATAGTACACGTTGCACTGCAGGGCTGACACGAAGTAGAGCAACAGAATGTGGCAATTAGTTTTACCAAATGTTATCTGAAAACCATTGTTTAACTAATGGGAAAGTGTAAGTGTTGACACAAATCTAGTTTTTGCATTATCTACAATTTTAGTCATATCAGTACTCTTATGTAGCACAGATACACCTCTGGATTCTTGAATATTACCTAAAGAATTTACAAACCTGGATAAGAAATGTTATTTTTTTTCAGCTTACTGTACACCAAAAACACATTAATCAAAATAGTTATACTTAAAGATATGACTTCTAATCTTTTAAAATTTAAGGACTCTTGGCTTTCAAAGTTACTCACTTTTACTCCAAAAGTATGCTTACTGCATCAGGATAATCTTGACAGTAAACAGACTATTTTGGTTAATTAAACTCTATCTGAAAGAAAAGATACCAAATATGTACGAATATGTTCCCATATACTGAAATGAAAAAGCTACCCCGTATCTTAGTATGAAGTCTATTGGTCTGCTATAAGAAAGTATACCCAAAACCTCCAAATTTAGTTACCCATTGTATATTATTTGAAGATGGCTTAATGGAAAGCTACAGAAACAGCAACTAACTAAATCATGATGGATTTGAAATGAAAATGCAGATTTAGAAACGGAAGATGTTTACAAACTACTGTGTTCCACCAGTAATAACATCTTTAGAAACCTTCTAACACTGAATGGTTTGTGGGTTTTTTCCTTTAAAAGATGGGAGACACAAAGCCTTAGCTTCTCCCTGGTCATATCATCATCTTTTGAAAAACTAGCCAGTTAATATCAGCTTTATAGTTCCATAGTTTAACACATGTGCCCAAACCATGACACCTGTGTTAATTACAAATGTGACAAGAGAAGCAGCTCCTATCTCCTAAGCAAAATCAAGCTCAAGTAGTGAAATCTGTGCAAGAATGCTGTTGCTAGCTCACACATCAGAAAATTTAAGTGCTGCATTGTCACACTTGTTTGTAATTACAGAATTGATATACTTGAGTAACTGGCATCTGAAGAAGTTTGTAATTTATGGTGGCCTTGTATTGCACAGTCTACAAGTATTACATGTTCTCCTGTGAAGCAGATTGTCTGTTTGCTAACTCTGCATGACACATAAAATTCATTTGCAAAAGTGCTGTCAGTTTCTAACACATAAAAGGTATGTTTATAATGTAAACAGAATACACAACATTATAATTGAGAGCACAAAACACTGAGATGCAACTTAAAGATTCAACATATAATTGTATTAAGTGTAAGTTTATAAACTGCATGACATTATTTTGAAGCAGCTTTCTTACCTAAAGAGTGCTTCCAAGTTACAATAGGCAATAAATGAATGAACTGAGGCAGCTGCAGCCATGGGGCACTCACAAGCATCTGTCTGCTTTCCCCTCCTGTCCAGATACAATGCCACAAAAACTTTTATTAGCTTTGAAAAAAACCCCAATCCTTGTATTATATCCCATGCAAAAATGATAGGGAAACATGCTGATATCAATTTATACATTTTCTTGCTTTGGTGAAGGAGCTTGACAGCATCATCTTAACACAAGGTAGCTTATCCCACATTGCCAATGCTGTCTCATTGGTGGAAATGTGAGGTCAGCTTAAATATAAAACTGATGGGAACCAAGTGTTGCAACTACATTTACATTGTACTGGTCAAGTACAATGTACAGTAAGTTATTCAATATTTGCATTACCATTAGTAGTGAAGTTTGGTAAACAACACTGCCTAACTACTAATGTAATCTAAGAATCATGGAAAGAATGGGGGGGGGAAGACCAAAATGTTTTTTCCTGCCTTTTCCCCTTCATTGGCAAGGCTGTCTATTGGCCTAGGGAACTATGTGACAGATGATCAAAACACCGAGGCCACATGGCACAGCTTCGTACCACCAAACGTGCACCAGCCGCAAGTCCCCACCCAGTACAGCCCTGGGTACAGTCACAGGGCAAGGAGCAAGACAGCAGCTGCGGTCCATCAACAACAAACCTCCCAGCCTGCAGCCTCCTCCCTCTTTATGATCTTCCAGAAAGCAGACGACAGTCTGTACAACCTGGTGGGTGTATCGCCAACTACAACATCAGGGGGACTTAGATTAAAAGTCTCCTACCTCCCTCCACGCTATTTTCTTTTAATACTACATTACTGGTAAGTTTGTATTTCAGTGTCTCGCATCATAAGTAATTGTTCAAAGCTTTATCCACAAGAATATCATTCAGTTTGCTTTTATAAAACCACACCAAATAACTGAAATCTTCCCCATGATAAACTTCACATCTATCATGGGGGGAGGGGAGTATACCCTTCCATCTGTTCTAAACTCAGGATTTCAGTATTCTTCCCAACACTTCTCAGTGTGGCTGCAAGCAAAATAATTAATAGTAAAATAACACCGGAAAGTTAAGAAAAGGACAGTAATATCCTCTTATAGTAATAAATGTATCAAATATAGTTCTATTAATGTAGTCAATAAAGACTAGCTACAACATTCAGCAGGCTTCTGAATTTCACAAATGTTTGGGCTGGTTACTAGTAACAGCTGCATACTCCCCTCCTAACCACAGACTACCTCCTCATGAAGTGAGAACTTCTCTTTCATAGACCTGTCCTAGAACCCCTCAGTGCAGAAGGAAGTTTACACTTTTACATTGCAGATAAAACTAGCAAAATTTTAGATAGTTTATTTTAAAAAAAAAGTTACTGAAAGTTCTTGTTAATGAAAGAAAATTAATCAGGTGTGCAGTCTAATGATGCTTCTTTTTAGTGTCCAAGGCCACAAGAACCATCCAAAGCAACTTCAAACATGTCAGCTCCCATAAGCAGAAATGTTTATAATAAAAAATAACTAGTTATCAGAGATGCAACCAATTACAAGCTTGTTATGTAAATAACAGTGGTTTGTTAGTCTAAGGTAGAGTTATCCAAATTATTATCAAAGATAAACAGCAGCAACCCAGTCATTGAAATGAAACACACTGATAACTGATGAGGTTTATCAAGTCTATTCATATGTTCATTCGTGTAGAGCAAAGTATCAAATATTTGTGTATTACCCTATACAGCTGCTTTCCTCTATAAACTCTATGACCTCAACGTCCTGTATCAAGTATTTTGCACAGCTGCATGCTATCCTAACTCAAACAAACTCAAATCCACAAAACCCAACAGGGATCCAGAAAAATTCAAGTTAAATAACTGTTCCTGAAGATTATCCTGGTAACAGAACTGTAAACTTCTGCCAAAATTGAGACGTTGAAATCTCTCCTATGACATGCAGTCTTGGCAGGGGATTCTGAGCAGTGGCCAGCAGTGGCTCAGTTAAGCTAGCAGCTGCACACTACTTCCCATGCTACAATGTCACCTGCAAAAAAGAGGTTTTATTACTACAACCCAACATATCACAGATTCAAGCCACAAAGACATAACTGCTTCCTCTGATTTGTAGATTCTCCTTTCAGTTCTCAACACCAGGACTCAGCAGGAATTGATAAAATAAAACACCATAAAACCAGATTTCTAATACAGTCAGTAAAAAAAAAAAAAAAAAACACAAAAAAAC
>VYXH01012032.1:57632-130901 GCA_013397275.1 Burhinus bistriatus | reverse complement strand
CCTCTCTCTCAAGGGATTTATCACATTTTTAATATGTTTACAACAAAACCTCAGAGACCTAAAAATAACTGCATTCAGCTGAACATCTTAATGCTTGCATTAGTTTTAACTGAAGAAATACAAACGCATTGCCATTTCTAGTGTTAGTTAGGTGACAAAACTTAGCTATTCATGTTCTACTGCTGCACAATTTTTAGAAGAAAGCCACCCCCACTTGAATAGCTTTTAGACCATGAACAACACCCAAGACTTCCCTTGTTTTACTAAATGACACATCTGATGAGTTCTCTTGAGGGCTCAACCCAAACATCACACGGCAGCAAAAAAAAAACAAACCCAATATTCTTTCCACAGGTTTTCTAGAAATGTTTCGACCCGACTTTCGAGCCATTGAAGCTCTTTAGATTGGAAAAAAAAAACCAAAAACCCCTCCTTTTCCAACCGACGGCCCGGAGCATCCCCAGCACCCCGCTCCCGAGGTCCTGGGTGGGACGCCCACCCCGCCAGGTCCCTCTCCAGCCACTGTACCGGCGTGGGGACAGCCAGGTGACTTTCGAGGGGGTACAACCCGACCGTAAAGCACATCAAACCCTTCCTGCGCTGACAGCTGATCAATTTCTGTTTCACCTCAGCACAAGGAGGCTCGGAACGAAGGCAGCCCGGGGCAGGACGTTACCTCTCCCGGCGGTGTCCCCTTCAGCTCTCCTTGAGGGGAGGGAGCCCAACCGGTGTCCTCCCCTCAGGCGGAGGACAGGGGTTTACGAACGCCACACGTACGCGGGAGCCCTGCCGAGGTCAGGCCTCCTCACAGCTCAGGGAGAATTAAGGTCTCCGGGCGCTGCGTGCCTCTGCCCGCCCCCGCACCGCCCTCCCGGGNGCCCCGGCGAGCGTCGCCCCGCGCATAAAATGGGGGGGGCGGTGGTGGGGTGGTATCTGCGGCTCCGGAGTGGGCCGTCCCACCCAGCCAGGCAGTGAGGGATTCTACCCCTGGTGGCCTGCCCTCTTTTTCTCCTCAGAGCAACAGGGGCTGCTGCTCCTCCTGACCAGGCCTCCTGAGGCCCTCGCCACAGGCTTGTTCTGCCACACGTTTTCTGCCACAAAGTACCCGTAGCCCGCTATCTTCCGTGAGGTGGAGCAGCCCTGGCTTCTGCTGACTGCCCCATGAGCCTCTTCAGGAGGCTGTTTTCCTCCAGGCACGGCCTTGCCGCTGTCCCACTGGAGCTAGGCCTCTGGGAAGCAACATCAGCACCACAGTGAAGGAGCTCTGTCCTTTGGGGCCGAAGGCTCAGAATCACAGAATCGCCCAGGTTGGAGGAGACCTTTAAGTTCATTGTGTCCCACCATAAACCTAATGTTGCTCCTGAATGGATGCAGGAGCAACGTCCTCTCTGTAGCCGTGCGTTTCTGCCCCCCTCAAGGGAAGCATTGGCCAGCCTTGGCAGGCGAGTCCCCAGCTGAACGCTTACACTTCAAAAGGAGGTGGAGGACAAGCAGCTTTTACTGATTTTTAGCTATCCATCGGCCAAAAAGAGCCCCTTTCTGAACAAGGCTTTCCCCACTTGCTATGCATATTCTCACTACCTGCCTCTCCAGAACACCCTGCCAGGGATGGAGAGCTGATTGCTGGGTTGTATGTCCAAACCAGAGATGGCAGAAGTACACCTCTGATTTACTAAAGCATAATTGTAAAAAATTACAGATTTTATCTCTGCAGACATACTGCATAACGGCTCATAACTACAGTCATAAAGAAACACTGACTTGTGATAGCGGAACAATTCAGTTTTTACTACCAACTGCTACAAAACACTTGAAACCACAGATTTCCTAGCTCTTGCATATAGCAATAATTAACCAACAACAAGCCTTTATAGTGTCTTTTTATGAAAAGATAATACTAAACATGAAGCATTTCAGTGGTTGATTATATCTGCCCTATATAAAAGCAAAGCTGGCAAAGTTCAGCTGAGTATTTGTGGGACATCAAAATACAGTTTCTTCACTCAGATCTGAAAAAACTAGAAAATGAGCATGTTGAAGGGCTAGTGAAACAAACTGAAAGGAGTAGTTATCATACAGTGACTGTGACATCTTCAAAGTACACAATTTCTTCACAGAGAACAATTAAACACACTGCACATTTAAAAATCAATTTAGTTTAGAAAATCTACCAAAAATGCTCCTTACCTATATGGTTCTTGACTGTTTTATTCAGATCCTAAAGGAATTGGGAGATTAAGTTCCAGGTTATTTTTTTCAAGTCTTTTTTTTGCTGGCATATGTTTTTAAACTGTTTTTTCAGTAGGTACTGCTACAAAAAGCACCTTTAACTTAGGGGTTACTATCTGTAGACAGTAATGGAGGATAGATTGTAAACAGAGATTAATGGAGATTTGCAGCTAGTATCTAAATCCACCAGTCATGGGTTTCTTTTGGTGCGTTGCCAGTAACCTTTGGGCTGCTGTACAGGAACAGGTTCAAATGTACTTAGAAAGTCATATAGACTAATTTCTGAGGCTTTCTGTATAGAAGAGTTTCCTCTTTTGATCTAGTCTAGCACAGATGTATTGTATCCCTCACTTAAAGAAGTATAGAACAGAAGAATTCTGTGCATTTTATAGCTATATTCATTATTGCTCTAAAATTCTGGCAGGTATATACAAACAAAATTTAAAAAAAAATCAGCTAAGGATTTGTCAGTACTGGAAGGAAATAAGCATAAACATGGGCGTACACCAGGAGCTTCTGTCTTTTACTTATCTTCTAGGTATCAGATAAGTGCCTGGCACAGAGCTGCTGCTTGTGTCTCCAGATCCTTCATCCCATACGTAAGATGCAAAGAGCTGGAAGCAAACTGCAGCGCTGGACACATGCCCTTCTTATCGAACCCATTACTACAGGCTGCCCACATCATCCAGCCACTCAAAGTCAAGCTTAGCCTTCCTCCTGTGGTTGTCTCTCGTGGAGAGAGATTTACAGAAAGAGATATTCTACTCACATCTCATGTTTATGGTGGTTACAGGAATATTTTGCATAATATTTCACACAGGTTTCATAATACATTCTTTCTGTACTTTGATCAACAGTGATAGTCACTTTTTTATCGTTGGGCTTTGAAGTAGTAATCAAGAAAAACAATTTGAGTAAACCCATGAGTTAATTAGTATAAGAAAGCTTTCAGGAAATCATAAGTTTCTGGAGACCAAAGAATGAACATGTATCAATTCAGAATCGGTATGCTCTGAACTTGAGAGATGTACAAGAGCAGTGTGAAAAGTTAAAGACAAGCCGCCTGAGATTATTGGCTGTTTCTTAACTAGCTTTTAACAGAAGGACTCCAGGAGAGGAGACAGTTGGGGGAAAAAAAAAAAAAATTAAGAAAATAACATCAAGGATGTTTATTGTCAGATCAAGTAGGAAATCATGCAGTATATTGTGCTGTACAACACTAGTTCATTCAGATAGTTCTCACAAAAAGAAATCACTACCAGCTTTTTTTGATAAGCTAACTCCAGCATAACTGAACTTCCTAGCAGGACTTCTGCCTTTTAATGCAAGCCCTGCTTCATTTTCACCACGACCATGATTCTGACAAATCCACATAACTAAAGGACAGTCACGGTTGCACACTTGCTATCTTGAACTCTTGGAAGATAATACGGTGCAGGGCTTCGGCTAAAGTTTTGCACAGGCACCATCATTGCCATGCTGAATGATACTGGCAGTCAGCCTAGCTTTTCTCTGAAAGCAGTTGCATTTGTATCAGTGTCCTAAGCTAAATAAGTACTATGTTGTAGCTCCTGCTTTTTAAAAAGCTAAATTTTAGAACCATATATTTCACAAACAGTATTGAAAACACAGTGACATACTGTCATTCTTAATTTAAAATCCAGATACTTCGTGATCAAACACTGCAGCTCCAACGATTTAAACTTATCTGAGCAGACTAGAGTAGCAAATGACGATCATGCCCAGAAAGTAGGTTAGTATGTCATGTTTGCTGGAGGCTTGTGAGCTGCTCTGCTAGACACCAGCAGGCAACAAGAAACAACTTGTCTTAGGAACAGAAATCGCCCAAGTTCTTTTGTAAAAGTTTCTATAATCCACGCTGAATCTGAAATAAAATTAGTGAAAATAATAGCTTATTTACATGCCTGTTTACAAATGCCTTCCTTTATAAGAGAGTTAAGACATGGGTTTATATGGAGAAATCTTTATAGGACAATATTAAGCTTTTAGAAATGCAGTAACAGTCTAATATTATCTCTCCAGAAATAAGCATGAATCACTAAAGGGAGTAACTGCAAGTATGTTGTAATCCTATCCTTTTGTTTGATGGTGTGAGTACAGAAGATGGTATATAACAATTGTTTTACATATGTGCTAGACACAAGTCTTTCAGACAAAATTGATAATAGGTACAGTTAACAGTGCCCATTAAACTGCAAAACAAGTATAAGAAAGTTATTGATGCTGTTTGTACTTTCTGTGGAAGGAGCCACCCCAAAGGCATATTAATAGCTTTTAACTTGTCTGAAAATTAGTTACAGAGAGCAGAGATACTCTGTTCCTTTGGTATACTATAGGCATGTTATTAAAATCCCATTAGACCAATGTGTTTTAGTCTCTAAACTTAAAAAAAATATATAAAAATTGTGTCATCTCTAACTAGCAGAGAGTAAGTTTTACGGTCAGGGCATCACAAGGGCTGGCTGGGAGCCAGGGGGGTACCGCAGCCAGCTAGGCGGGGGCCTCACCAACTAGCTCAGCAAGGCAGGTCCAGAGGTAGCAGCCAGGTTCAACCAAGAGTCCACAGCACCGGGCAAGTCCCTGGTGATGACGCAAGTCCAAGAACAAGCCAGGGCAGGGTCCCTGACCAGACACAGGAGTATCAGTGGCTGCAGCATCCTCTAGCAGTGCTCAGAGGGGAATTTAAGGGCGAGAGCTGAGCTTAAACGGGCACCTGGGGCCCTGGGACATGGGTGTGGGTGAGGCCCCAGGTGAGGCTGCATTAATACTGTTAGGGTATTAATGTATTAGCACCCTGACACTTTCAATAGGTAACCCTGCCCACTAATCCATAAAACACAGGTTTTGTGGATTCTCTGATTGAATATTACTGAGCAGCATTAAAAATAAATTGCCAGCTAATTCAACTTCTGTTTACCGATGTTGATATATAGATTGTCATTTTGGGGAAAAGAAAAAAAAAAAAAAAAAAGAGATTCTCTGATTCAGATTTTTTGTGTCAGTAGCTATTTGCTAAATACCACAGTGTAGCTGACTTCAGTACTGAAATCCTCAGAAATTGCTGTGTCTACTTGCATTCTGTTAAATGTCTTTGAGCTGAGCACACAATGCATTGTCTTGAAGATGTTGTCTGTAATAACTGGGCTTCTAATTAGACACTTCAATAAATGGATGCTGTCCAGACTGAAGAAAGCACCCGCCTTGGAGAACTAAGGCTGTGCAAAGCAGACAGCTGAAGATTTGATTTGATTGGAAAACCAGCTGATAATAGAAATAACTGAGATAAGTTGGCAGCTGAAGTAGCAGCGAGTGTTTTGAGTTTTAATACGAAGAAAAGGTTTGTAATTTTATAGCTAGTAAATACTGAGACAGGCTACCCCCAGAGGCTGCAGAGTCTTCTTTGAAAGATTTCAGAGCAGGCAAGCAAAATTTTCATCAAGGATGGTCTAGATACATAAAACTCCACTTCAGAGCAGAGGAAGGGACTCAGTGACCACTTAAGTTCTGCTTCAGTCCTTTGTTTCGATCATTCATGCTCTCTTTATGTCTGCATCTCATTTTCTGCTACTGGCAAGTGCCCATTTTTTTCACAGATTTTCTCAAATCTGTTCACCCAGTTGGCAGGAGGAGGAAGAGGGTTTGTTGCAGCTCCTCTGCCAGGAAGGAAAACTGTAAAAATGATAAAGGTTATAAAAGGGGTTTTGACCAGTTTCCCCCACCCTCTTAGGGGTCTTGTCTGTGGGACCTAGGATTCATGCATACATAAAATAATCTTTTAGCTTTAGCAACGTTACCTTACTTTTGGATTCATATTTGTGACAATCTTTTCCAGAAACATGTTTCTGTTAATTCTTTTTCTATACTATGCACAGATGGTGTAAACATTTTTTAAAAGTGTTACATCAATGTCCAGTGAACAAAAAATGCAGAACTGGCATGTTCTCTGCAATTTGAATTGTTTCTTTGCTCTCTGAACGTCTGGTGTTTTTTAAACACGTATTTACTTTCAGGTGTTGCTATAGCATCACTTGGTCACAAGAGGGAACTCGCGTATCAGTCGCTTTGATTTATTTTTTATATTAAAACTCTGAGGACTCTTCAGACTAGTAAAAACAGTGTTTAAGGATACGCATGTATGTGAGACATAAAAGTGTGCGTGTATAAATCTATATATATTTCTATACCCACGCCTTTTAGTTATCAAAGAAGGGAAACCGTTCATAGAAATCAGGACCAAGAACCCTAGCAGGCATGACAGCAGAAAAGAGCCTTAGAATGGCCCAGAAATAACTTTATTATACTCATGGGTATATATCTTATACTCACGGGTTCATGGGCTGTGGCTTACCTCTGTTCCCACACTGCAGTTCTGTAAATCTCAAAACTAATACGAACTTACACTATCAGGACACGGACAGAGCAGAACGTGGTCCCTCCTGCAGTGCCTGACCAGCAGGGATTGCTCTCACCAATAGTTTTGAGCAGCCCTTAGTTTTAACTTTCTGTTTTGAGCCCAGGATCACTTCTCACCTTTGCAGAGAGTCCTTTGCCAGCCAAAACTTGACTGTACTTAGGGTCTGTCCCAGAATTCATAGTATTGAATGTACATGCATATTGTTTAAGTCTTAACTGTGTTCGTTAAAGGAGAAGACTCAAATACAAATTAATTTTTAATTTCTGGCAGATGCCAGTGGCAGCAGCAAGGCTCATTTTCCTAAAACAAACAAACCTATAAATCCAGAGCTTTCTAACCTGAGGGTTCACGTTGTCCTCAGAACTTGATGTCACACCTCTTCCTACACTGATGTTCCCCTTAGTCGAGCAATTGGCCTGCTGATGTGTTTGCAAGTTTCTTCAAGAAAAGCCCCTAATAAACTGAGCACAGTATGGGAACTTTTCTTGGAAACCTTGCTGCTGTTTCTGTCCAACTGCTGGAGAAGACAGCCTGTGCACAGCTTACAAGACAGTTCAGTAGCTGGATTTGGAGCTGAATTTGTTGATATTTGAGCTGTAGATTCTCAGGGTAGTTGGTTTCCCAGGAACGGGTTGCAAGCTTCCTGTGTGGAAGTGAACTGCCTTGTCTCACCCCTGGGGTGTCTCTGGTCCTTCACACAGATTCGTTAAGCACTGCTGTCTCGAGCACAAGTTGTAGTGGTCCTTTAGCTTATCCCATGGCTGTGAAGCAGTGCAAACCCACTGCAATATGCCCGCAGGACCTACATAACGGGCTGATAGTTGCAGAATGCAGTCCTGGTCAGTTTGTCTTTCAGGTGTACCAGGTCCATTTTGAACATTTTCGGTTTTGTCCTCTGACCTTGTGCGTTCCTTACTAAACCACAAATCACGTGGATATCTGTCAATTTTGATAGATAGTAGGGCTCCTGGTCTTGAAACTTCTAAGAGAAGATTAAGCGTAACTAATCATTATCTCTAATCTGCACATCTGGTTTATTAAACAATCTAATTATTAATTTAACTGCACCACACCTGCATACCATTGTTCTGTTTGTTTAACTTGGTGGGATAAGGAAGTTTGCACAATCTAATTTTGAAGATCTTAAAAGTCTGGGATTAGTCCAAGAAAACGACAAGTAATAAGGTTAGACCTCAGGCCAGGTGTATAGTCATGAACATGTCTCGTACTGTTAGGACTTAATCACGTGGTACCGTAACCTGGATCTAAGCACAAACACACTGTAGAAAGGTGACAATACTCTCAAGGTTGTGTTTTCTAACTGCTGTAATAATTTTGTGTGCTGTTGCTGATTCTGGACTTGGTTTGTGTCTCGATACACTTTTAGATGCCCTTTACTAGTGTATATTTGTCTTTTTGTAATAAATACAGCCAAATTACAGGACTGGATGGTCCTTCTTGGAAAAGAGTATGTGATAGGACGCTGTTGTTATTCTGTGAGTCTGGGCTGTAGCCACTCTTATCCTTGTGGATTAATCTGCAATAACTGGTATTCCAGCTTGAATTTTGGTAGGGTTGACTGCAAATGCATAGTTACAAAAGTGTGAAGTAAAACGAAAGCGTGGTGATAACTGAACTTCATTTCAAAAAGAGTGCCAACTGTGGAACCGTGTGGAATTGTTTGGTTGTTTCCAAGAAACTTTGAAATAAAATTGAATTGGAACAAAAAACATTCAGCCTTTGTAATTAATTCTCCTAAGGTTTTCTTAGAACACCTCATTCCAAAATAGGAGAGTTTCCTTAGTTTTCAGTTGCTGAAAATTAAAAAAATTCCCTAAGTTTTTCAGTGGAATGTGAATGGATGGATACTCCTTGAAGATATTTCTATTTTGAGGACACAGCCATTTAGATCATACATTTATTATGGGAAAGATTCAGATAGATTTTGTAAGAATTCATTTTAAATCCATCCATTATATTTTTCATGTTAGACAAGACTTGTAAGGAGTCATAGTTCTGCCAGGTTTCCTTTCATTATTGGTAAATCTGAAGAGGATGAAGCATGTTGCCACAAGTGTTTACCTGGGTGTTGATTGAAAAGATACCTTTAATGAATGCACTTAGAATTGGCCTTTTTGAACAGAAAAACTGACAACTGGTCCAAGGATGATTTCCTGATATACCTAAATTTGCTTAACTGAGGGCACCCAGTGCAGGTACAGTCGTGTTCTTCTTTGCCCTCGCCCAGCTGTATGAAGTCAGATGGAAAATGAAGGATTATTTTTAGGTTGGACAGTTTTCCGTCCCACACAGCTCTGTCATTCCTGCATTGAAAACTGTTTAGCACAGCCAGGTTGTTCCAAAGCCCAGATATTTTCTAGTTGGTGGATCACCTCCTGGGGACAGCAGGTGGCAAAGCTGTCAACACTGGTCAGGATCTTCTAACCACCACTTCCTCGAAGGATTTTAGGACATTCTGTTGATACTATAGTCAGTCTGCTTGCCAAGAAGTTCAGTTACTTTGTTTAAGGCAGGAATTCTGTCTGTATTTTGACTCAGTAAATTTTAAATGTCTCCATAAGATATTTGTATTCAAGAGAATGACCTCTGCTAGGACATTTCATTTTGATAAAATACCTCTAGTACCAAGCAAGTATCAGACTAGGCTTCCGTATGCCTCTGCCGACTACTTCCTGATGCATCTCTCATGTATATGTTCAGACAGAGGTTTTCCTCATTCATTTTTTCATAGTTCTTCTTCCTTACATAAAAAAAATATAAAAATGAAAGTAAGGTAAAATTCTCTGATCATTTCTGTAGCTGATATTGCTTTGCTCTCTGCAGTGGGGCTGGCTGCAGAGCATTCCTGCAATACGCACCTCTTGCCCCTACTTCACCCACACCGCTCCGCTTCCCTGGTGTTTTCCCCTCGTGCAAGGGGATTTCTTAGTGTTGTGGTTTAATCCCAACCAGCAACTAGGACCACACAGCCTCTTGCTCACCCCTCCTTCCCACTCCCACAAGGGTAGAGAGGGAAAAGGAGGGGAAAGGATAAAAAACCTCATGGGTTGAGATAAAGACAGTTTAATAGAACAGTAACAGAAAAGGAGAATTACAATAATAATAATAATGGTAAAAGAATATGCAAGAGACAAATCAGTTCTCACTGCCCGGTGAATTGGTTGCCCAGCCCGACCGGACCAGAGATTGGGGATCCCCACCCCCAGCCAACCCCCCATTTATATACTAAGCATGACATCTATGGTATGGAGTATTCCATGGACCATTCTGTTCTGTCTATTTTCCTTCTCAGCCTCTATGGGAAGGTGAAAAAAGTCCTTAACTAGTCTAAACATCACTTAGCGACAACTAAACCAATATACATTATTGACATTCCTTTCATACCAAATCTGAAAACACAGCAGCCACTAGAAAGAAAATTAACTCTCTCACAGCTGAAACCAGGATACTCAGTTTACTGCCTGGGAAACTCTGGTTCCCCATAACCAGGTTGTTCCAATGCCCAAGCATTTTCTACCTGCTGGACCCCTCCAGGAGGCAATACGCAGAGAACAAAATTTTCATTGGTCATTGGGATCTTCTGGTCTTCTAGTCAGTTCCAAGGTTTGGCACAAAGCTAAGCTGGTGCAGGGTGGCAAGAACACCTCCAACAGCAGCACTGAGCAGCAGCTCCCACCGAACGCGAGAAGGCTGCTACATTCTTGCCACTTTTTTCTTTCCTCATCTTTGTGCCCCATGGACATGGGGGCATTATATTGAAATATGCAGAATATGTGCTATTGTCATGGTTTGGGCCGGATTGGCCCAATCAGGCGGAATGACAGATGCTCTCTCTCCTGCTTCGCCTCAAAGGGAGGTAGGAGAGAGAGAGAAAAAGAGAGACTTAAGAGTTTAGAAGGAATTAAACTACTTTAATGAAATATTAATAATAAAATAATTAAAAAAAGAAAATAATGAAATATGTACAAAACCGTATCAAGCTCCCAGGATGACAGTCACGTCACCAGCAGGCCCTGGGGAAGTCCCAGACTGGACTCAGTGACGAACGGGAACTGGATTCCGGATCTGGATTCAGGATCAGGCAGACAAACAGAGTCCTCCGCAGATGTCCGCCATCGAAGAAAGAGGGCTGACCCTTTGATCCCTCAGCTTTTATCCTGAGCATGAGGCAGATGGGATGGAATACCCTGTTGGTCAGGTTTGGGTCACCTGTCCTGTCCGCTCCTCCCCGCAGGTGTGACCCCTCTACGCTTTTCCGCTTCCCACCCTCCAACGGGGCAGGTAACAAAGTTGGCTGCCCTTGGGTGTTATAGCAATAAGGATAAGCAGGAGCCTCTCTGCATCCCATTCCTTGGCATCAACTGTAAACATGGGTCTGATCACCCTGAGAGCCAACAGTTTTCTGCACAACACGCTGGTAATTTCAGCAGTTAGAAGAGGCCTAGCCAAAAAGTAAAGTTACTGAACAAAATTGGTCCTGTTTTACCTCAAACCAAGACAGCTATATACACATAGCTTTTCTTAATTGCATATAGATCAGTAAGAGAATTATTGGAATGGCGAAAGCTGCATAAAGTTATCCTTCGCCTGCCCATCTTCTCCTCTGTGGCCCATCAGTACCACAGAGTCTGCAAGGAGCAGGGAGGCCATACTTTAGAACACCTAAATTTCCCTTCCCTGTTCCCCAGAACTGTTCCACAACTTTTGCTGCCTCAGTCAGCCACCAATGAAGGGGATAAACTGGTCCTAAATGCCTGTTTTCTTAAATCACTGTGAGATGTGCTAAACCAACTAGTCCTTAAGGGTCCTTGCCTCTAAATAGCTGATAACAATTAAATGCATTTTTGCACTCTTCCTTCCTTGGAAACACCGTAGCCTTTACTTCTTACTGCGCTATGTTGCTGAAAATACCTTGTGGGGATCTTTAAGTCTTCGTGCTTTCCTTTCTATTGCATTTTACTTAGTAATATGATGTCAGGTGTATGGAAGCACTGCAAAATGAGAGTGAGAAACTTTTTCTGCCACCGTGGAACAATCTTATATCTCAATGGCTGATTTATATCCTGCCTGAAGTCAGTGTCAGACAGAACATCTCTCTTCTCTCCCACAGGCTGCTTGCAAAGTCAGAAGTAGGCTGATCATTATCTGCATCGCTTAAGTCACGATTTCCCTCTTATTTTGCTCTTTTACAATTCCAATGTTGCGGGGAGTCAGGGGAAACTCCCCTCGCTCCTGGGCTTTTTGTTGACCTCTTACCCCTGGAAAGTAGTTATTTGGTCTGAAAGTTATTAAATTAAAAACTAGCAATATGAACGCAATAAACAAATCAAGGACATCTGTTTTCTTGTGAAGTCTCTTGATGATGCTTTTCTGACATGAGTAAAAAGAAATCTCACTGACACTTTACATGGAAAAATGTCTTTAATGTAGTTTCTTACTTACTGTCACTTTTTCTAGATTATAACCTGATATAAGCTTAGGATTGTTTCACATATTACTACCCTACTAGATTTAAGATAGCAGAAACAATTCAGGCGCATTACTCATTTGTAAGCATCTTTGATTTTTAAAGCCAGTATGTGAATCAGGAAAAAAGGCCGTTATGGCAATCTGGGTGTTGTGTTAGCAAAGGATTTTGCCTTCTCCTTCCAGCCCTTTCACTCCTTTGGTTGCCTGAGCCGTGCTGCTGCTGAGCTATAATCTGTTCTGTGTCTCCACAGGAAGAAGACAATATTTATCTTGTATCTCATAACAGCAGTGTGAACATTCAGGATTATTTACAGAAGTTCATACAAGGTGACAAAAGGTTACTGTTTGAACTGGTGCTTGGCGGGCAACTTACACTACTGTGTCCGTGAAGATGCTGTAATTTATAGATCACCATGGTTATTTCCATGAGAGATGCAGCTAAAAGTCCCGGGAATTTTTAGTTCTAACCTTTGGAGATTTATTGGTTGATTGAATCAAAAGTGGGAGGCCAATAGAGAAGATGGGAAGGGAGTTACAACCAGCTGTGGGCAGGTATAGGCTTATCTGGGGGGAAAACAGACTGGAAATGGTAGTTACTTTGGCTGTAGCCTTCCCAGTAGCACCACCTGGTATTATGTGTGCTGTCGTTTGTGGCTGGGTGATGTTAAACCCTGGTGTGCGTTGAGTTCTGCAAGCAAACGCTGTCAGTCTTCAGATAATTGTAAAATGCAGAGTGTTGGGGAGAAACGAGCTCTCCGTCTCACCAAACTCTTGTTTCCTTACTTTTCTGTAAAACCAGAAGAGTGAGGTTTGTGCACGTGCCTTGGGAGGGTGTTGTGAGGATTAGCCAGGTAAGATCAGCTTTCTTATAGAACTATGTAAAACTGCTCTTAAATGCCAAGTGTGATTTGTGACTGGGAAGCATTTGAATGGCAGCCCAGTGCCTCTCCTTCCCATAGCACGGCATATACCGGACTTGTTCTTACAGGGGTACAAGAGACTCAGAAAAAAAAAAGAACATACCAGATGCACTGGGGCAGTTATAGTCCCTCCAAAAATAGCTTCTAAACCGGTGTTTACCTGTCTGTCATTGGAGACAGCTTCTTATTAGATCTTTGACACTGCTTAGGGCTTGGGCTTGTCCTGCAGCAGGTCATGGAGTTTTGTAAAATCAGGGGTGGTGGACTGGAGCACAGGAGCTTTGACTCTGCTGCTGTTCTGCTGCCGTGATGAGTATCGTAGCAGAGACTCAAGTATATAAAGCTGTCCTATTCAGGCTTCTGAAGACAACACTAAAAGTTTTGTAACAGCCATGCTACTAAGTAGATGCCCGAACTAAGCAAATACTACTGTGGAACTGCAGATGTTGTGAATGAGTTTCTGGCTGAGTGCTGTCAGCAAATACCTGTCAAAGAAAGGGTTGTGTGCTGGCTGGCGTAGCAGGATTGTCAGAATTCTTCCTCGCTGAAGAGTAAATTAGCTCCTCAGGTGTCTTTGGGTCACTCGTGCCACACAGTTTAACATTACTTCATGCTAATGTGGAAAAATCATTGTTGTGGAGATAGGTGGTATGGAATTGGCCTGCACATTCCCAACACTGAACTCTTATGAGACAGACATTCCTGAAGAAAGAGGTGCTAGGTACAGAGATAATGGTGTTACTTTCCAGTTTGCAGAAAGCAGCCAGTCCTGCCCTGCATCCTCAGATATCGAGGGTTTCTGTCTCAGAAATCGTAAAGCAAATAGTGTTCAGAACCTCCCTTTCCTGATGTTAGTCGTAGAAGCAAGGCACGTGCGGAACTGTAATATTTGAAAACAAGCACGCACCTTGGCATGAACACCTGGACAGGGTTGAATGGTTGGAAGAAGGGCTCTTTCTTAAAATCATGGTTGATTATTAATTCCCGTTGTAACTCTATTCCACAGTAAAATCTACTTGTGCCGACAAGTTATCTTGTATACCAGATTTCTTCACCTCCTCTGTTCCCCCTGCCTTATGCCACATCCTCTCCGTCAGAGAACACAGTATGACATGTCCTGCTAGAGAGCTGCTAGAGAAAGATAATTGAGATAACAGAGGAAGGTACTTGTTACAGTAATTAACTAACTAAACAGATTAGTTTCCTTTTGTCTTCATGTGGCAGTTTCACAATCCTATTGTGAACCAAAGTCAAGAGAGAGAGAGAAGGGACCTGGGAGCATCTGCAGGATCCAACATCTGCTCAGGAGCTGGCCCAGGGCTGGCTGAAGGATCCTTGGTCCTGCCAAGGGACATCCAGCCCTTCCCATAGGGCTGCCTTGGGGTTTGCAAAACCTCGCAGGGCATTACAGTCCCACGGAGAAGATCTGAATATGCCTGCGGGGAGGCAGAGGGCTACACTACTCAAGGATGGAGGACTGTCACGTTTCCTGGACTCCAGATCGGAGGGGCTGGGGGAGGCCAGCGGTGCAAGCAAACGCTTGGCATCAGCTCACAGGTGCAAAGGGTATGTGTACGATGACAGACGGCAGCGGAGGCACGTATTTCAGGTTGCACAATTCTGCACTGAATGCTTTAAGCACACAACAATCATTTTTCTCACGCAGATTGCAAGCTGAGGCACCAGATGAGTAGATATTTTGCAGATGCATCTTCTGCAGTTTAGTAAGTTTGGTTGGTTTTTCAAATTCCGTGCAAGAGTTTCGTATTACTGTAGAAGTGATTTGACGGGAAGCTGACTGACTACATTTGACTCTTGCCAGTTTATGTTGGGTAGAATTGAATTTATGATGTGTATTTTGCTTGTGCTATGATTTCACAATTACAATATCTATTTCATAAATCTAATGAAGTCATTTGGGGAGTAAAAGTGTTTGAAAAAGAATGTTCTTTTTCATTGCAGTTGCTGAAAACACACAGTTTAGATCAGCTGTCTGCAGTCCTAGGACCTGGGAAGTCTTTTGCTCTTCTATAAAAATGATTCAAGCTTTTTCAGATTTTACACCTGCTACTGATTATGACTAAACACAATGCATTACACACACAAAGATATGAAAATCAGAGCATCATGGAAACACTGAAATAGCTTGGACTTGCACTTGGAAAATATTAACAAGACTGAATATCAGTATTTGGTGAGGCGATATTTGGAAATTTGAGATCTGACATCAGAGATTCAGTAAGATCTATGGACGTTAATGAGCTTTTTTTCTTCTGTTTAAGGCGAGGAGCATGTGTAAGCATTCTGCTGATTTGTCAGAAATGCGGATGATTTTTCTTTGCACTAGAGTCCAAAAAAATGGTTATTTAGGAGAAAGCTGTCTGAGCTCAATTTGGAGTAGAAAACGTAGGAAGATACGAAAATGTGAGAAAGGTGAAATGGTTGTTTTATTTCTTGGTTTCATCTGCATAGGCGTTACCACAGAAAACAGCCTTTTGTATTTTAATATTTATTATCTTCTTATCATATTTGAACCAAGTGGGAGAAACACACCAAGAAATGCATTTGATCTGATGTATATTACAGAAGTTTAACTGCTTTTATACAGTTGTATCAGATGCATTTTCTACAACCTAATTCTCTCTTTTCCCCCAAGTGTCCATTTCCATATTAATGGAAACCTTAAGAATAATAATATAGTTGATGTGCGTTTCCATCGTGCTTTTGATCCTAGAAACATGTTCATCCCATCAGTATCACACTTAACGCTGAAAAAAGAGAGGGAATTATATGCCTGTGTCTGTTCTTTGCAGTCTGAAAAATCCACCATACTCCAGTGGAGGTGGTGAAGAAATCACATCCTTGGAGGTCTTTTAAGATCCTCCTGTTACAATGCCTCATCTCTTTTCTTCCTCTCAGAGGCACAAAGGAGATGAAATCTGACCTTCTCTCACCTGGTTGGGATTTTCCCTTGTGTGAAGAGATCTAAGAAACTACTAGTATGGCTGGAATAGGCGGCCAAGATAAGCATCTCCCCTTACATGTCTTTTTTTTTTCCGGCAAAGCTTCCTTTTTGCCTCTTTTGTGTCTGTTGAGCTGAGCGGAGAGGTGATAGAGAAGCATATCTGAGCTCCCGGCACTAGAAAGATCTTCTTCAAAGCCAGTGTTAAATACATCCCGAGAAAGAAACTTGGTCACAACGTGTTCATGCACAAGGCCATTAAGAGTAACCCTGGGTATGGTCTTGCTTTTGTATGTTAAGATGTTCATGAATTCTCTACTACTGAATATTTAGAAGAAAAAAAAAAGTCAGTATGGGCACAAAAATCTGCAACCTTGCAAGAAAGAAGCTAAGTGACTTATTCATGGTGTGTAGATATTACAAAAAAATAAAACTGATGCAGAATGAAAATACAGAATTTCTGTTTGAATCTGAAGTCCACAGATATTTCTGGTGCTCTTTGGTGGTCAGAGTGGAAAAAAAAAGAGGTCAAGAAAATATTAACCTATGGGAAAGGAAAGCATGGAATCCTGTACCAACAAGGTCCTGGAGACAGGAAGGGGAACAGGCGCAAACTTGAGTTCACAAGCACATGGGCATTTTGCTGTAGCATCTCACATGAGGGAAATTGTTGGACCAGAGCTTTGCAGAAACATTTTAGCACCCACGGGTACAAATGCAGGATGTTCAAACCTTTCAGCAAATACAAAACCTATAAAATGAAGACTCTTGAATACTTTTGGTGCTTATGTAAATTACAGTTTTATTGGTTTAGCAGTCGTTATTTCTACCTTTTATATTTCAGGTGGACAATAAATACAATAAATAACTTTTCTGTTCCCTCTTCTCATTGAAGAGTTTTGTTTTTTTAAAGCATTTTTAATTTTTTTTAAGCTCTGCGTTTGTTGATTTCTTGATAGGTTCTCAGGATTTTGTTCAAAAATTCCTTCACATTTCCCTTGGTCTTGTACTGGCATTGCTTCCCACGTGCCAGGCTCTGTGACGGAAGAAAGAACAAAGTTAGGGTTACCAAAGATTTTATAAAAAATAAAGGTTTTAGATGAAACGGTTAAAATATACATTCTTTGGAGCGAAGCAGGGATTCCAAAAACAATTCCTAAAGAACTGGTCCTTGAGCAGTGAGTGTAAGAATGGCTTTTCATGGTGACTAAGAAGGTGACAGCTGGACTGTCGTATGGTTATAGCTGAGGTAATTTAAAATAGGCACTTTCAACACGGGAAAGAGGGCAGACAGAGCAGTATGAGAAGCTGGGTAAGACGAGGGCAGTGGGTCTGCTCGGTGTTGCAATGCCCATCTAACGATATTCCCCCTTGCAAGTTTGAAGCTGGCTTAAAGGAGCTCGAGACACTGCACCATCGGCATCTTCTGTGTCTCACTGAATTACCCAACTGTTTTGCTCAGTATGTGAATAAAGGATGTTTCACTGCCTCAGAAAAGTAATTGGGGGATCCAGGAGTCTTCCTGAGCATCATCACAAGTTGGAGGATGCTGTAGGTCACAGCTGTATTTCATGCCCAAGTATCCTTGAAGACAATGCAGCTTAGGTAGAATTAATGCTCCAGAAGAGAAGGACGCCTCTGCCTGCCTGTCCCCAGCCACGCTGCTTCTGCACATCTACTCTCTGGTTTTATGTCATTGCTATTTAGTGTAGAAACACATTTTGAGAAAGGAAAATAGAAAAGCAATTTAAATAAAGCTCCTCTCCCAGAGATGTCTCTACAGGTTTGGAGAAGGGAAAGGGCACCGTGGGGCAGAACCCATCTCCCTGCTTCCTCTGCCAATTTAAATAGCTTTCCATTGCCTCATGCATGTTGCAGCTGTCCTATCTGGCTCCTGCATAAAACTATTATCTAAAACAAATTTGAAATTAATCAAAGACATGGCTAGAACTATTTAAATTACAAGGAATCTTTTCTTTTGTAAAAGATAGACAAAGATCTGTAGAAAAGTAGAAAAAGTCTTACTTCACAGAGGTTTCTATCCCGTTGAGCCTGAAAGGTTAGATTAAGCCTTGCAATTATTGCGTTTGAAGATACGTTGTTTTTCAGCATGTGTTCAGTTCCTTCCACAAAGCATGCCAATTCGTGGCCAGGCTGTTAAATGAAGAAGGCATTAGAAAAAGCTAGAATGCATTTTGTGTTTATCTACAGAAAGAAGAAACACGTGTTCCGAAACGTGGCAACATGTCACCATTGAATGTAACATATTTTGCATTCTATTGAGAACTGATACAAGAACTTGGGTGGGGATGGGGGTTTGTAGAACACCGAATCGTCTTGTATGCTGTAGTAACACCTGTCACATCTCAGAAAACCTCAAACTGTAAACGTAGCCTCTGAAGTGTAGACTCAGCTAATGCTGGGTTTCACCATATCTGAGGAGGCTTACAGAAATGAAATGGGTTTTGGATACACCAAGAGCTGAGCATCTGAGGCCGGACATCTCTGGCCCAGCTTCACTTGGTATTTAGGCACCTAACCACAAAACAAGGTCTTGCGGAGATTTTCAAATCAAGAACCTCTATCTCTTGATTTGTAAGTCAAGCCCACAGAGGACTTTTGCCTGACTCTGGGCTTGGCTCTGATTGCACTGATAATGGGAGAACTTCTCCTTCCTTCCCCACTGCTATTCATCACGCTCAGTTTTGCTGCTACTAGTGTGTTGAAATCTTCCTCATAACCGAAAGCAAAAGTTGTATAAGGAGCAAAGTGAAGAAACTTAAACTCAGTTAATACCAAACTTCTCTAACAACTACAATAGCTTAAAAAAAAATCGACTTACCTCAGCAATGGGAAGACATGAACATGACTGAAAATGAAAAGAGTGAGCATTAAAATCCAGCATCAGTAGCATTCAACACAGAAGTACATTTTTGTTTAGTTTCATGATGTTCTCAAAAGCGATGTACTCACATTGACAGCTGTCTCCCTACATGGGCAACTGACAGAACTTTCCTGCTGAAAGAATAACAAGTGAGAAATCAGTATTTATTATCATCTACTTTACAAGCATGCATTCTTACAGAATTAAGGTGCTAAACAGCCACTTACAAGTAGACGATTTGTATACCGGATAATATCACGGACACTGCAATTCTGTGCTTGCACAGAGAGCAGCAAACAAGAGAAGAGTATGTGTGACAGCATGCTGGCATTCATGTGCGACTCGGTCTGATGGGTGACAGAAGAATAGGAGGACACTCCTTTTAATTGAGTCTTCACAAAATTCCCATTCTAATATGGAAAAACCCAATTATAAAACTGATACCAGGTGCCCACTATTTTTTCCCACTAGCTTGGACAGCATTTTAGAGAAATCAAACGTGGAATTGAGTCACCTACTGCAGTGACTTTTCTTTAGCACTGCGGAAATTCACAAATGCTCCTCAGAAGTGATTAATTTGAACATTATGATATCACACCCCAACAGGAAACAATGGTTAAAAATCTACGAAAGCATTTTTTTTTCAGATGTGGGTTTTGTCTCCTGTGCTTATGTAAATTACGGTTCCATGAAAGCGAAGAGACAATAATGTTCAGCATTGCCAAAGTTCCTGAGAAAACGCACTGACAGGCTGCAAGCCGGCTTCCTCCTGGATTCAAAGCAGGACCTTTCTCAAAGAAAGTTTGTGACGCTGCAGGGATCTGTTGAGCAGACAGACAAACGGCTGGAGTTGTGGAGTAGTGCCTGGAGAAGCTGTCACGCTGAATTACAGCTGCTGCATCCGGAGAGCGATCCCATAGTCCTCGATCCCACCTCTGCCGAGTGCAAGTGCAACCATGTGCGGATAAGGATCGGGCCCTCAGAGTGGCAACATTGACTGCAATGTCACATCCCACCCGGTCCCTTTTAAGCAGAAAGGAGTGGATGCAAAAATAATCCCAGTTGACCAAAATGGTATTAGCTTGGAAATTCTCCCAGGTGGAGTCTCCAAATCGGGTTGAATGTCTGCTAGAGCTTTCTCTGGCCACAGAGGTTTCCTTTTTTTAAGTTGCACACCTTGGCAGAGCAAGACCCTTCAGATCTCTTAGATCCCTGGTGTTTTAAGCTTCCCTCCTGTTATGCCTTAAATCCTGTTATGCCTCAAAGATCTTCTCCAAAAGCTTGAGCCTTCTGCTGGTCACTCTGGCTGAAGGATGAGCACCATCTCTCTGGAAACCGGCCTGGAAAGAGAAAACATCGGGTTGCAGTTTGCTGGTTTTTTTCTCTGGCACTTGCCTACCGGCGAGGGATTCATCTGGCCGAGCGGGGCTCCGCTGCCTGCCCGGATGGCCAGGGGAGCGGAGGAGGCTCTGCCGGCTCCTCCTGCCCCTGCATCCCTGCCTGCACACCGAGCACTCTCTCCAGGCTGGGGCAGATGCTCCCTGCCTTTTCTTTGAAGTTTGTCCTTAGATGATTTAGTGTGGGAAGTGTACATCCCATTAGGCAGCTACACGTTTCACGCAAGCCCCAGGGAATACCTAGAAAAAGCCAGAAACCTTCCCTTGGCAAGCTAAAGCTGGCAGCAGGTTACGTTAGGATCCACAGACACACAAAAGTGTATCGCGGGAAGGGATGGTGTTCACGAGCCGGGCGGTGGCATCTTTCAAGGCACTGGGCTGTTAGAGAAGGGCTAAAATCCTTGATTTGTGGTCGAGAGCCTGTGATTCCCTGAAAAGCAGTAAAGAGACTTCTGTGATGGGTAGATCTCCCTTGGGACAACAGCCTTTTGCTCAAGCTCTGTTTCTTCAGCCAGTAAAGCCCCACAGCAAGAGCTAGAACAATTAGTTCAAAGCGTAAATCCCTGAAAGAAATAAATGATATGTAACATTTGTGGGACACTCAGTTTCTCACGTGATTGAAAAAATGATTTTACATGGTTTTAAAGGAAAGAATTCACAAGCATCTTTGATTTAGCCAAGGTTGTGCAAGGAATATGGTACCAAGCCATGGGGAGAGAGGGGCAAGCGGCTTTTCGTGACAGCCAGGAGTTTCTACTGCTTCTTGTTTTTAAGAAAAATAATGTTCATTAGAAATCCCATTTTGCCCAGTAGCTTCTACGGCCTGTCTTTGCAAGGATTTTCCAAAATCTGATATACTTAGTGGGGCCTCTAGGGCCTGTTTACCTAAGGAATGGTGTCTCAATGCAGCTGCCATGCTCTGTAAGTGAAAGCAATTGATGGCATAAATTGTATGCAAGATACATAATTAGAACCTTTCCATTCATGAGATGTAATTACATTCGCTGGACAGTGAGCAGATGAGATAACTTCTCCCCAGGCCTACCGCCCAAAAAGACAAGGTCTGTATTTTTGTTACTAGTTGCGAATCAGAATGGCAGAACTTCCAGAGCTGCTCCTGAGCTGCTTCCCGAGCCTGCGGTTCCTCCTCGCAGTCTCTCTCTGCCAGCGGTGCCAGCGCTATCTCCACATCTTTTCATTTCTATTTGATTGCTTGGTGAGATCTGTCCCGTGCTGTTATTGCTCCAGGGCAAACGGGTCCCCAGAAAAGCTATATTCAATTTACAATGGATCAAAAATCACCAGAAGTCAAACTGGCAGAGAAAGAACTTTCCACGTATTGGTTAGAGCAGTAGTGGGATTGGGCACAGAAGCGAGTGGCACCAGTCATGGCTGCTCTTTGGAGAGTTTAGGCTCTATTCTGGCATTTACAGGCTGATTCAAAGACCGTGGAAATTAGTATTTGCTGCCATCCCAGCAAAAAGGCCAGGTTTTTAATATAATCTTTAAACACTTAGTTTCGATATTTTAAAAGGCTTCATTTTGATGACCAGCTGTGGCAACGGGTTTTTACAAATAGGTTGTCATTTGTGTGTTAAATGCAATCAGCAGTTTATTTTTTGTCCTCATGTCTAGGTATCTGATCTCCCTCTGTTCTAATCCCTTAATCTCTCTTTAAGCAACACAGGCCAAAATGCAGAGAGGAAATAAAGGGTTTTTTTAACCATCGCTCAAAAAAACTGACATAAATTCATAATAAATCCAGTAGGCAAATTGCAGCAGGTTGGAAGGTGACTGTGTGAGTCCACCTCCCTCCGAGCTTGCAAACCCACAAGCCTCAAAAGGCCGGTTGTCAAAGTGGGGAGCCACCAGCGCTACGTCTGGTCTTTCTGAAGCTTTTTCTTCCCTTTTAAGCTTTCTGGCTGGAAGAAAATCAGAAACGGAACAAAGAACTGAAACCCAGGATTTTTAGTAAAGGTCACCAAGCTCAATGGTAGTGGATGCGTTAGCCCCTGGAAGCATCCCCTACGTTCCACTGGGAAACCTGAGCGGGGAAACTGGCTGTGGTCAGCCTGGGGCAGGATCGTGCATTAGGGGATCCTGTATCCCCATACTTCACATCCTAAAGGATGCAGCGGCCGAGCAGAGTAAGGCAGGGGCAGAGAGTACCGCCACCACCAGGGCAGTACATCAGCTGGGTGTGCCTGGTTCAAGGTCACAACTTTGGAGTAACGGGATGGTAAGATTTCAGCCCAGAACGGCTATTTGGAAAAGGTGAACACGCAAAGCTCTCCCAGTATATTTCTGGGCTGTCTTACAGGCAGTTCCCTCTGGCTCCTTTAGGAATCCTCACCTCATGTCCTGTACATTTTTGGTTTATGTGTAAATACTTTGGGATATATTCTCTTTTAATGTACCTATTTTGACAAGAGGTTGATTGACCGAAAATGCCGCACAAATGCCCGATTTCCAAATAACTATTTTAGCCTGATTAGCATGAACCTCCAGATCTTCTGAGTTCTCACAAGAGAATTTGCATCCCACTGTAGTGTTTCCAAGAAACTCTGTACAGCTTGGGTTTTTTTAATGTAGAAAAAAGATTCCCTGTAGAAGAAAAACACCAAGATAACATACCAGTGTGTTTTACATTTGCTGGGTACACTGATCAAGATGTAGGAGCTTGCAAAGACCACAAATGAAAAGATGCTATTGATAGTTTCATTTTCCAGAGATAAGGTGGCTTGGAGTATATTTTTTTTTCCCCCTTTCTTTTAGATAAAGATGACATATGCTAGTGTAAAAATAAAGGAAAATAGGGTCATTCTAATTTCTCCACGAAAGGGTAAACCATTGCATAGTAATAGCAAGATTGCCTGTGACAGAAAGGCGTAAAATCCAGATGAACTCAGGGAACGTTTCACGTGCCAGCTTGAAGAGGACAGCGGCACCTCCTGATAGCTGCACGCTCTGCTCTGTCCTACCAGATGGACCACGGGACGTCCCCAAACTCAGGTTAGCTTCTGTAGATAATGGAGCCCCCATTACTTTCTGAAGAGCTTTCATTAATATGAAGGCATTTAAACTAACTAATCAAAACTAGCGATGCTCAGGGGCTGTGAGATGGGGGAGTGCACCTGAGAGGAGCCTGCAGAGCTGCGAGTCATCCTTGTTTCACACAATAATACAATCATGGGAGCTTTCCTGGGTTTTCTAGCCGGGGAGCCAAGCTTGCCACGCTGCAATATTTAGCAAGAGCTGAGGCATCTAAAAGCAAAAAGCCCTGGCAGCAACATGCCAGCCATGCTGGGTGTTACACATATCGCAGGTGCATTTCACAACCAACAGCCTCCAGAAGTAAGCAGAGGACAACAGGAATTGTCCAAAAAGGTCACCAGTTCTCTTGTAGTTTAAGGTTTTCCTGACGCCGTTGCTCTCACTTCGGCATCCCCTTTTGTGAGCCTGACCGCTTTCACGCCAGGGAAGAAAAAAACATTGGAGCCCTCTCAGATCATGAGTCCACTCACCCTTCCTTCCTTGTCCCACTGCGAGATGCCCCTGGGTGCTGGATTTCCCTCTCAGCGCAGTGTGCAGAAGAAGGTTGAACACGTAGGACAGACAGACAGCACAAAGCATTCAGTCCGTGGCTGCGTTAGAGCCCTCCACGTGCCATACCTGCATTGTAGCTTGCTTTCCGTGCTGGAAGCATTGAAAAACCACCTGCAGACTGCTTGATGGAAACATGGTAATCACAATTTAATAACAAAATAAGCACAGATAATGGTTCCCACCTCGTTGCATAAGTAAGAACAGGCTGGCCCTCTTCCATAAGATTTGGCAGGATTTTCTACACTATGTGTAAAGTAGGCTACATTAGTGCTGAAATGTTTTGAAACGTGAGGGAATAGATCACGAGCCAGTTCAATCCGTGCAGATGAGCTGTGTAAGTCCTGGTGCATTTAGAGCAGGCGAGGCCGTGGAGGTGCCAGTCCCTGGCAGCAGGGCGGTCTCAGCCTGTGCTTCCCCTGTTGCAAGTTTCTTGTTTCTCCAAATCTTTCTCCTTGGGACCCAAGGTTACCCATTGCTTTCTCCATCTCTCAAGAGGACCTTCTTATTCTTTTCAGAGATTTGGTGATCCTACAGTCTGACAGCCTTGGTATTTCATCTATACCAAGAAGGGATTTCTTGATGTTTTCAGCATTTTATATCTTACGGTGAGACCTCATAGGGGACCTCTGAGACCCCCTTAGAAAGATATTCTCCTGCTGCCTGTATGGCTCTTAGCAGGTTGGTTATTCCAGGTTTATCCGATTGGAGCTGTCGCAGGATCTACAGTTTAGGAAAACTGCTTTGAAAATAAGTGTAACTACTTAAATTTCCCCTCACTGCATGGCTTCATTCCCTTTGGAGCCCATCTGTGGAAGGATACTTTACATACTACTTGTCTAAGTTGGCAGTGATCAGTCTATGCATCACTAGAGGAGCATATAGCAACTTGAACTTCCCACTTCTCTTCTTGGATCTCATCATTTCTTCTGACTCTGCACTTTACCTTTTTCTTCATGGGTGCAAGACAAGCATTGGCCTTCTTGGCTTACATGAATGCAGTGTCTAGGAGAGCAGTCTCCACTGTGACAATGTCGATAACAAAATAAGGAACTTCAGATAAACCAAGGAGATGAGATATATCTTAATGTCTGCAAAGACGTCAGCTACTCCTCTGTCTCAGTACAAGAGAAAAAGAGAAACTGAGATGGGGACTGTGATCTTGCCCTCCCCCGAGGTGTGGACATGCCAGGCGGGGACTCCAGAGGCGTGAGAAAATCTCAGCCTGGCCCGGAGCCATCAGAGACAGGGCTTCAGCAGGCACTAAAACCGCTGGGGGCGAGCTCCTGCATGGGACGTCAGCTGCACCCTGCCTGGGAGAAAGACTCAAGGACATTATCGGTGCCCAGCAGCAGCGGGGATGCAGAAACAGGGAGGTGAGGTGGTCCCCCACCTTGCCCCCCCCGGCCGGAGGGCAGCCCCAGCCTGCTCCCTCCTCACACACCGTGGGCATCATGAAGCTTGTCCCAGTGCCAAAGACTTTCTTCCAGGTCAGGGCTGTTGTCCAGAAAAAGACTTTCTCACTGGGAAATTGGTTCCTGTTGTTTTTGTTTGTTGTGTTTTGTTTTTTTTTTTTAACTGGGGAAATAAGCTGCTGTTACCTTTTTTTCCATCCGTAGCACTACACAGTGTATAAACTGGGAAAAACAGCTACACAGCCAGAATCTCATTAAGTAATATGGGGTGTTGTAAGAGCTGGAACACCACCAGCCACATGAAAGTCACGCAATTACGAACTCATTTGAGGCATGACAGGTCTGAGTATGCTGTCATATTCCAGGCAGGAAAAACATAGAAGTAGGTTTGCCTGGTCCTTCTGGGCTCCCTCCTCATTTTTTGCCGATTTCAGGATTTACTGCATTTATCTTAGAAACGTGGGGCTCTGGGAGCAATTACGAACAAGCTGTCAAGCAGATGGCTTCTCCCACTCCAGCGTGCGTGGTGGTGGGGAACTTGCCACCGAGACGGCAGGTCACTGCGGCCGCAGCACGGACAGAGGAGCAGGTCCATATCCTGAATTCTGCTGACATAGGGGATTTGTCTTTTGTGTAATTCAGGGAGAAAAGCAATCAGTGCCCCATACAAGGGATTTGAATCAGCTGTATGTATGGCTGTTTGCCTGCCATGTTTTAAACTCCCATTGGCAGGTCCCCAAAGAGGATTCCTTAGAGAGCCTAATTTCTATCAATGGATAATGGTATTGATATTATCTCTAAAAGTTAATGCATTTGCTCTATCATAAAGAAAATCATTCACAAGACACAGACTTATCAAGTCTCAGCGTGGGGAAATTGTAATTGCCACCCCTCCTTTTCGAGGTGTGGGGCTGACCCCCCAGCGGCGTCGCTGTCCTGGACCTCTTTCCTTAGTGACACAGCCAGGTACTCACCACGTCAAAAACAAGACTAAAGTATTTATCGGGCTGTGTGCGCAGGGATCCGCCGTCACCCATCACAGCGATGGGTACAACTGTGGCACGCAGTGCTGTGCCTCAAACGCTGCTTGTCCCAACCCAGCTGTGCCTGACCCAGCATCAGCCCCATCTCCTGCGCGGTGGCCAGGGCTGCTGTCACCCTCAAAACCCTCCTGCTCCAGCCTGGCGTTGCTTTGCCTCGCTCGTGGTTTGTCTATGAATTCTAACGGGGTGATACACTGATTAACCAGTATGTCCGGGGCTTGCCTCCCAGGTTGCTGGGCTGGGGGAGCCATTGGCAGGGCAGGGTCATCCCAAAATCACCTGCAGGCTGCCGGGTGTGGGGCTGCCCTGCTGGGAGGGGACCATGTGCTGGTCTGGCAGCAAACCTGGGCTGGGGGTTGAATGGAACAAGGCAGAAAGAGATTGCCTGGCAGGCAGAGCAAGCGGTGGAGCCAGCGGCACAGGGCCGTGCCCTGCCACGGAGGAGGATGCCATCATGTGGCCAAAGCCTTTTATTCATTTCCCGCTTGCTTTGCGTATTTTTTTATATGATAAACTTTCTGCCCTCTGCTCCTTTTCAACACTGGGTAGTCCACAGCTCTCCCTGACAGCTCCTTCTGGCAGGTGTGTGTTACACGAGAGCTTTGTCCGAGTAAATCCCGGGCATCCATCTCAAAATTGGTTCAATGGGATGAAGAATACCAGGAAAAATCACCAGGTGACTCCAACATGGGTCTCAGGGCTTTATGCTCGGGGGGCACTGAATGCACCGAACATGGGCACTGTAAGGGCAGGATCATTCAGATACACAGCTCGTTGCAAACCTCATCAGTTTAATTAATTCATGGTCCATTTTACATAATGCAAGCAGATAAGCAACACCATTTATTTGCACTGAAAAACCAGTTTCCCCAAGTATTATCCCTGGAGACATATGATATTACGCATCTGGAGAACGTTTTACGTATACACATTAAAAGAGGTAACATGGAAAGGATGAATCCTTAAATGCAGCCAGCAACAAATACTTGTGTGAAGGCTTATCAATCATCCATATCATTTATCAAAACCAGTTCCCTGTGTTCTCACCGAGCTCGAAGGCACTGTGAGCCTCCTCACCTGCAAGTCCTGAGATGAAGCAACACCAGCTGTTTCTCCCACTTTTTTAAGGCTGGGTTTGGAAAAAGCCACGCTTCTGTTTTTAATTTGGTCCCCAGCAAAGAGGAGCCCAAGGTTGGGGACCCCATTTCTGAATACTGCTCCAGACCCAAGGTTTTAGGCAGTTTCTGCAGAGGTCTTCCAGTCTTGTCACCAATTCCTCCATTCACCCAGGGAAGGGGACATAAGAGTTTCTCTTTCCTTCTCCTCCTTTTATGGAGGAAAGCTGGACAGCTGCTCCAGGTTATATTTAGAAACCTTTATTGAGGGCACCTGCTAAAACTGCCATTGCTGAGCTTTTTCCCCAGAGCTCTTCTTCTCCAGAGGAAGATGCAGGGAACTGTACATTTCCAAGCGGACAGTGTCATCCCAGCCTGTCACGTGTCCCTCTGCATGCAAGGCTGTTACCCCTCATCCTCTCCTGCCAGTGCCAGCGAAGTCCTCTTGTCCCAGCAAAGCTGATTCTTGGGTTTTGGCATCAGAAGCTCCATGCTTAGAAAATAAAGCATGGAGATATTTAACAGCAATAATCATGATGTAAAAGATCTTGGAATATTTGAAAGGCTGAGGTAGACCAAAGAGAGACCTGGGTCTGCCCCAGTCATCTCAGTGGGATTGCAGCAAAGAGCTGGAAGTCTGAAGTTGGCCCGTGTATTTTGCAGAATAGTTTGGAATAAACTCCGCATCCCTTAAAGAGATTTCCTTTGGTGGTGGTCTCTCAAGGCTGCAAAGCGACGTCTGCAGGATTTGGCAGTTGGCAAGTTGGACTGTCACGTCAGGGAAATCAGAAGGTCTGACAAGATACCTCTAGCAGGTCCCTGGAGGGCTACACAAGGCGAGTTAGGTAAATTAGTAGGCAGCCATCTATATGAAATGCAGACTTGTTCTATCGTTTTCTGAAGAAAAAGAGCAGCTTAGTCTCCGAGTTTAACATCCTCCTGTTTCCCAATTTAATTTATGGCTTGGATAACTGAAGTTGTTGAAGCCCTTTGCATTCTTTCATAATAATGTGTTAAATTGTGGCAAACTGGAGAGTTCTGTGATGTAAAACACGAGCATCCATTCATATGGGTGGAGTTATCCATTTCTTTGATCCTGAAAGCAAGCTAGGATTTGGTGGGAATCCAGACCTTCCTACACAAAAAGCACCTGCACATCCATCACAGCTCCCCCTTTCCTCGCTCACAAAAAAGATGAGCATTATAGGCAGTGTTGTACAAAAGACGCTCCCTTAGGCTGATGTCGGTTGGGCTGATTTTGGGTATATCTCCCTGGTGTGGGTAAGGGAAGTAAGTTGTTCTCTTGGCTCAATGGGAGAAACGTCGTCGGTGGAAAAGCCCAACACCAACACAGGAATTATTAAGGTGCGCTTAGACAACAGAGTGAAGGATTTGATAAGAAAGTGGTCTTTGAATTTGATTGAGCTGGTGCAGTTTTTGGAGTCCTCCAGGGACTAAGTCCGTGGCAGAAGAGAAAGGAGATGCCATAGGTGCAGGGTGGGAGTCTTCAGTCAGAGCAGCTGAGCCCTCACCAACACCACACTGCTGATTTGGCTCAGGAAAGTAGGAGACTTTCAGGTCTTCTTGGCGACACTTTTGAAATAAGAAAGAAGGAGGTTTATAATGTACTGCAGAAAACAGCAAAGACTGCGAAGAATAATCTTGAGTATTTAACTGCTAAAAAAGTTTCAGTAATCAGATATTTTTAATGCTGCTCCTTTATGCAACCCTAGGTTTATGAGGGAAAGAGTAAAACTGTGAGTTAATAGTCAAGACACTTTGGAAGGGCTTAATTTCAGGTCTGTGTGGATGGATCAAAGGAGGAAAGAATATTGTGCGGGGACTTTAGTGAGAATGATATTTCAAAACTTATAAAATGTTAGAGAATATTCTCCTTTCAGATTTTATTTTCTGATTCACACTCATCAAAACAATCACAGCAATCAGAATGGAATTGTAATGAAATTCCAGGAGACCTGGAATGAAACCAAAATCCATCGGCACATTTGTCTGCTCCGAATCCCACAGACCCAAATTTGAAAAGCATTTGACTATTGAGATGTAGGTACACATGTAAGTTATCTGACTTTCAGAGGATCTATACAGTTGCAACTCCATTTGTTTCAAAGATTAATTCTCTAATTTTAATAAAGCTAGAGGGTCTTTGTGCGCTGACCTGGAAGTTAAGGATTGGTCTCAGTTTGGTCTCTTTTCATTGCTTTGAGGGAAAGTTCATAGCCAAGAAACATGGCTGAACTCATTGGGAATCCTCGCACTGCATTGACCGTGATGCCCCTAAAAAAGACCTGTTGGGGATGGAGAAAGGTTAGAGCATAGGAATATACTGGCTATTTTAAGAAGAAGAAGAAAACATTGAACGAAGTCATGGTGGGATCTTGGTTTGCTCAGGAGATACGCTTTCACTGCCGGTCTTTGCTGAAGTCTGCGCTGGAGAAGAGAAACGCAATGGCAAAAGTCACTGGTTTGGTATCACTGTGCTCCACGCTCCCTCTGGACCCCTCTCTGTATCTGCCAGCAACAGCTACAAGAGGTAGAGGGTAAAAAACGGCCTCATGCCACGGGTGTAGAGCAGAAAGCGAGAAACCTAAAATGTCTTCCAGTGTTGTCCTACCTAGCTACAGTCCCTCCTTCCCTTTGCATACGTAAGCGTGTGGGGATCATGCAAACCCCAGGGTACAAGAAGAAAGCTGTTGTTTTCATGCAGCAAATGCCCTGACTCCCAGGGCTGGATCTATGGGCACAGAAGCCGTTTGGGAGGCGGGGAGGGAGTGGAGTGGCTGGGAGCCAGCCCAGCCGATGCGGGCACTCTGCCACATGGACTATTTTGCAGCTTTCACCTTTGAGCATAGAAACAATTTCTCAATCAGCAGAAAACGAGACTTGCTCTGTACCTTGCTGACAACTAGCTCTTGCCACCAGCTTTGGGAAAAATATTTGATAGAAGCTGATATTTTCACATGTGGGTTCCTAAGGTCAAGCTTTGGTGCTCATACATATTCCAGTTTTTTCGTTCATTCAGATAATAAATATGAATATATACAGCCAGACTTCCCCATTCTGCTCAATTGGAAAGGTGCTGACACTTACAAGAGTGAAAGACCCCACGGTTTTTAAGTGCTTGAACAGTAAAGTGCTTTCTGGAAGGTGGAGAAGGGGCCCTCGTCGCTCCTGGCGTTGCCTTGTCTGCCTTCGAAAATCCCCCTCGTTACAAGCGCTGTTGCCCGGTACGTGCAAGGGTGTGCACAAATCACTCACCGTGGGGTGAGCCTGTTTACAAAATGAAGATTGCGGGGAGCGTCTCTGCTGGCCTATTTCTCACAAAATCACTGCGTTACCCACCCAGGCTAATCCCTGCGGTCACTGATCTAAACGCTAGAAGTTCAGAACAGACATGAAAAGTAACGCCAGCAAAGCAAGCCCCCTTCCAGGCTCTGTAAAGGCAAAACTCCCATGGCTACTGTAAGAAAGCGTGGAAGATCTCGACTCCAAAAGGAGAAGCCCATAGATTTAAGTATCTAACCAGTATTTCCCCTGAAATACCGAGCTCCGCTAAACACAACCGTGTCTTGTATCCAATAAAGCCAGGGCATGGCGCTGACTTGTACCAGACAGAATCAAACCATCCTCAACATTGTTTAGGATAGAGTTTGCAACATGAAATTGCAATATGGGGCTATTTAGGATATTACTTGCTTTATTGGGGTCTTTTATTTTGTTAGGAAAGATAGAATTTTCTGGGAGGGAATTCAAATTTTTGCAGTATCCATAAAGTAACACGAGAGAGCCAAGATAAATAATAATGAAGATTTATGAAGGAAAGCCCAGAGACAATTTTTTTCTCATCAGAATGAACACACCTGACTATGAAGAAGAGGGCTATATTTACATTTTTGTGTGTGCCAAGCAATTATTTTCAGCACTGTGAACGCTCTTCCTTTGTCCCAGAATGAAAACATCCAGACCCAAAAATGGGTTTGCCGTTTATCAGTTCTGTGTCTCCTAACATACAGAAAGATTTTCCTTACGAGAGAAGGATCCAGTCTTATCATCAGCTATTACTCAATCCTGTTGCCGGCTTTGGTCCGGGTGCCAGGCATGAGAGCCGAAAAACTGCAAACAGCTCAGACCTCAAACCAAAAAAAAAAAAACTAAGTGCCTGAACTAGTTGTTAATATTCAGGCAGGATAAGGGGGAAGGTGAGGATGGGGATGGAGAGGGAAGGGAAAACACATGGAAATGCCCTTTTCAGCCATCCTGTGTTTTACTGTGAACGTGCAGGACGGGTAGCCTGGGCAGAACCTGGGGCACCCTGACCCTCCTCCCACCACCCAAGCGCGGTCTTTAGCATCTCTCCTGGTGCCTGTGCTTCATATGAACGTGACTTCCTTCACTCAGTGGCGAAAAGCGAACCCGACTGCCGGCTCCTGTGACAGCTGCCGTGATATAGTGACATGTTGGCAAATATTTAAATCACACCGACTGGTGATTTTGCAGGTTATTTTTCTTTCTGTAACTTGTTACTTTTCCCTCAGAATGTGAAAATTGACACTTGGGAGCTAAAAGCCCACGTGATGTTTTGATGACAACTTAAATACAGCTTTATTTCAATATCAGAAGACGTCGCTTCTTGTAACCATGTATTGGCAGTGCAACAAAGCTGCAAACCCTGGTTCTCTGCCATTCACATTCAACTGAGGCAAAGTTTGCAGGTAGAACAAACAACTTTTATGGCACTGATAGACGAAGTCAGAAAAAGGAGGTAAGTTTTTTTTGGCATACAGCCCTTCTTCACATTCGAAGCCAAAGCAATTCTGATTTTAAGAGCATTTTCAATCAGCTCTATCTTGGTGGAAAGTGAGGGTGAGCAGTGCAAACTGCAGCATCAGTTCCACCAAAGCATTGCCCAAGGAGACCAAACGCATCTTGGGTGCCAGCGCGATCCCGCTGGAATCAATTCCCATTGACGTCGGTGTCAATGGCAAACATTTGACCCCTGCATTTTGTCGAAGCAATCACGGAGGCAAGATTTTCTACCTCTGATTTATGAGAAATCAAATCACATCCACAATTAAATGCGCTCACATGAAGTGTTATTTTAAGTTAATTACACCAGCAGACCGTGACCCCCAGTCATTCATTTTTTCATTGCTGGAAGGCGCATTATTACTCTCACTATTATGTTTTAGAAAGAATCTACACTGTAATTACCTACTGTCATTATTGTAATTCAGCAGTGACTGGCTTTAGCTGTCTGTCAACCCTGCAGATAGATTTGTAACAGCCATTGTATTTCCTAATTGAAGATTAAAAGCCTAATACCCAGATTTTACTTCAAATATCACTTACTTTTAGGCCCTCGTTCTGGTAGCTCTGCAAGATACAGTCAAGGGTCCCTTTGTACTTGCTTAAATAAACTCCATCTGCCTGAAGTCGACTTTTCACAACATCCATTGGAGTAGCAGTCCCCCAGGAAATGGCTCCTAGAAAAATGCAGAAGTATTTGAACAATTTCTTCTCTATATGTCCTTGATCGTAGGTCAGTGAACTCAGAAATTCACCTCTCATCTACCACATCATATTCACGGGATTTTTGTTTCAGGGCGTTCACCCTGCTCAGGCACAGGACCAGTATTTCTGGGAGCAAAGTTCCCTGTTTCTGGAAGAAGCGTTGAGGTTTTGGGGGTTACGCTGGTAGTCAAATGCAGGCAGCCTCCCCCAGTCACAGGCAGTCAAATGCAGGTGCTCCCCCAGGTGCAAATACATCTTCTGCCCTGCTTCTGGTGGAGCAGGGACATGCCGTGGGAAGAGTCCAAGCTGCAGGGAGCTGCTGGTTGGGGCAATTTCAGAAAAACTGGAGTCCTCAGATAATACTGTTGAAAAGCAAAGTTTGAGCTGAGAAGGCAAATAAGAGGCTGGTCTATCTCATGCTCCACGCAGCTGAGCTACATCGTCACTCCTATAAAGAAACTGTCTATTTACATTGATTAGCCTGCAGCTGAGGGGGGTGTTTTGCCTCTCTGAAAAGGTCAGCATATGACCGAAATACCTGGCCCAGTTGGACAGACAAGAGCTTGTTTGGACCTACGTGAGTGTGGGGGCATACTAGAGAAGCTGTTCAGATGGGCCAGGGCTCTGTTTATTTGCAGGAAAAATGGAGAGGGCATTTCGTAATCATTACCTGAGCTAAGGATTGGTCTGTATTTAGGGGTCTGCAAGTCAGAAATGGCCAAGAAATGGGGAGTGGGTGTAAGGGTGACCTTACAGATGTAAGCATGGTGGGGAATGCACATGCCAGTCTTACTGGCAGGCGTACGCAGGAAAAAAAGAAGGAGAAGATCAATAACAGTCAACTCTGCTTCTGCTGCATGCAGGTAGGGTGCACACCCTCCTGGTGGGCAGCCAACAGGTTGAAGTCCTCTTCTGGAGGCATCTTGGCTGCTGTGTATCATTGGCAGTGTGATACGCAGGCTGCCGTGAGACATCCAAGGAGATGAAGGCACAGGCTGTTTTCCTTCTTGCTGACATTGAGCCTGATGGAGATCTGATAACATGACTTCCATAAAGTTTGTCAAGTCATAAAACGCGGCTGTGGTGCCAGGGGACCTGGCCCTGGGGGAGGAAGGTCGTTCAGCCCCGTGTCCTCTCCTGGTGACCAGAAGGATGTGATGGCTCTTGAGCCACCCCCAGGAACTTTCCTGTCCTTGTTTTGCCCATGTTGGGGGAAAAAAAGGTGCTTACCTGCTACACCCCCCGCCAGCCAGATGGAGGAGGGACTAGGGGAAATGCATCCGTCAGGGGTAATCCAGCCACAGAAAAACGTGTAAGGGATGAAATACAGGCAGTACCCAGGAACATCCCTCAGAAGCATTGCTCCCACGCCTCGGTATATTCCTGCTATCCCCTCTTTCTCTAGGACTGTCCTAAAGCAGTGAATTGGGCCTCGGTACACAGGAAATCCGGGAACTGTGGGCTTCAGTTTAATGTTTGCTGCAAAAAAATATAACGACTGTTATAATAGCTGTATTGCTACGAAACTCCTCTCAAAAGCCCATCGGCATCCAACAGAAATTGCTGCCATCCATTTTCTTTTGCTGGGATCGTAGTGTGGGAAAAAAGTTTTTTAGAAAGAAGACTTAGGTCCATTTTTAAAAGATGTTTAGATACTTAGGACAGATTTATCTTAGATACTTTGCGTGCTTCCCAATATGTGCCGAGTGAGATTTCCAAATGAGTTTAAGGCCATGCACCCAAATTTCATGGATTTTAACAATATCTGGTGCCAAGCTGCATCTTTGAAAGCCCTGATGTCTTCAGAGCCTGGCCCGTCTGATGCAGAGGACCAAGCTGCTTTTGGAAAGGGCATTAGGTTGCTAAGCTGCATGGAGGCTTTTAAAAATGGACATAATATTATTTCATCAGGGCAATATGAAAACGTCCTATATTCCACAGTTAAACACCACAACTGTAATCATGAGAAAGGTGTTTGTGAAACTTCTGAAATCCAAGCTGTTGAGCTCTGAAGCCGTGCCGTCTCTTCCTTGGGCTGTGCGTGTGCTCCGGTGGGGTTTGCTCCACGCTGGCAGCCTGCGTTGAAATTCAGCCACCACCTCAAGCTCCTTCTGCCTGCAGCTTCTGGAGAGGTTACAGCTGCCCACTGCCATCCTGCCGGTGTCCCCTCCTGACCCGTCTTGCCTGCGCCTGGGTACCTGTAACCCTGCCCCGAATAAGCCAGCGGTTTTCCAATGTGCATGTGAAATTTTGGGGGTTTATGGGCAAATATATGTGGGATTGAGAGTGTGCAGCAGTAGATGGGGAGCTGGCATTACCGCTGGCAGCTGTGGTGCTGCTGGTGGGATCTCCAGGGGACCTGACAGCCCGGGGACTCGCTGTTCCTGTCCCACAGCCGTGTGGGGAAGGAAGCTCCTGCGGCTCCTAGTCCTGAGCCGACCTGCCCCTGTGTTCCTTATAGATCCCAATCAGCTGGAAATGCCAGCAGAAATCCAATCAATGTCATGGATAAAAACCCTCCCCTTGAGCTGCGCAGGATGGGGTCCATCCTGAGGCTGAAGGAAGCACCTTTAGCTCAACTGTGGTGGCACAAGGCAGCAGAGAGCTGGGCCTTGAAGCAAAGTTGTCCTAAAGCTCTCGGTAAACACCGAGGACTGGCAGAGATAGGAAAAAGAAACTCTTGCTTCCTACCTTCGATGTATGGCTGCGTTTGCATCTGTAGCCTTATCTTTACCAGGTCCACAGGAGTGCCGATGCCCACGGAGATGAACCCTGCCACTGCGCTGGCCAGAGCCACGTCGGCAAGCGCCGGTGCATGGGCCGGGTCTCCGTGGCGGAGCTGGCTGAGGAGCCGTTGCGTGTTGCTGAAGACGCCAAACACCACGGAGCTGTAGACGGCAATGCTGGCCAGCGGGAAGGACATGCCTTTGAAGAAGCCGGCCACCTGCCCAGGGAAGGGAGCAGGAGTTAAGACAGCGAACAGGACTGAGCGGTGGAGACCCCAACTTGTCTATCGGGCCAGAAATGTAAATCCAAGTGGCAGGTGTCTCCTAGAACCAACCATTTGCACATGCTAATTAATTCATACTGCTAAAGACTTGTAAAGATTGTGCAGAATATGGGATATGCTATAGGAGTTTGCAGGCTCAGTCGCACCAGCTTTATTGATCTTCGTATAACTGCTGGTGTCAACAGTGGTTTTGTATAATTGCTTTATGTGTTTATCTATTTGCATTTTCTACCAGCACATTTTAAGTAAGATAAAGTACTTACAGACTCATTTCTGTACACAGTGAGAACACAGTTGAGTGTATTTCCATACCCTTGTCCAGCTTGCAAACGAGTCTGCAAAAGACATTCATAAAATGCAATTAAAATCCGATGCTTCCAGCCCAGTGAAAGCTCATGCTACATAAACAATGTGTACTTTGCTTTGAGAACGAATCCTTCCTTAGTTGTAAAGAAAACAGAGCAATAAAATAAGATATATGTGCATCCACCCCCCTTGAACTTTGCCAGAAGCAGGGCTAAGCAGGATCTCTGAGGTCTGAAACTTTCTGCAACATCTGGAATCAATGACGGCCAAATTGCTCTCGAGTCCAGACCGGCTACCCTGGCCCAGCACAGCGCTCGTAGCAGACTGCTGGTGTGCAGTGCTGTCATTGGCAAGGTCCTGATTTATGTGGAAATCGGAGAGCGATGTGGTCTCCTCCGTCTGGGGACTCTCAGTGGAGGCTGGGATGTGGTGCTGAAGGATGGAGGCTTCCAGGGCCCTTCCGATCCTAGGTGGATTTTAAGACACAGAAATACTAGATGGAGCCAAACTAATTCAGCTCCATCCAGAAATTCTCCATGCTTCACTCAAAAATACATTTTTACATCATGTCCAACAAAGACATTTTGTTTCTGGAAAGCAACGGTTACACGCCTTCCAAAAAATGCCTACAACAGCTGTAAGAAATGGCGTGTAAATCACGACAGAGCCTGTATGATTCAACATGCTTTTCCCTTCTCATGTATCTATATATCTATATATACATGCACACATATATTTAGATCATCTTTCATTCAAGCTGCTGACAAGTTTGCAATAAAAAAAATCCTAAAAAGTGATGCATTTTTTGGGCTTAGAGGTGTGTGAGGAAATGGAAACCCTGTTTGGTTCGCAGGACCTGGGGCTTCAGCAATTAACCTTGCCTGAGGCTGGAGCTCATTTTTTTGTAGGAAGACACTCACGTGTGCTCTATCGGGGATGTTTTTAGGGAATGGGAACAGCATTTCCGGTCATACTCATCAGCATTGCTGCTAGAAGGAATGACAAAAGGAAGCCTGGAGTGACAGTGCCAACCTGTGCTGGAGGGACAATGCCCAGTCTCCTCCAGCGGCTCAGCCCCGACTTACACCAGGGTGAAGCAGGAACTTTATTTGGGAATTTAAAGCCCAAAGGAATGAGTGCCCTGCGGAGTCTGTGCCTGGGGAGAGCTTTTGGACAGCAAAGAGCAGGTTGAATGACACAATCTTTTGGTCCAGAGCCCTGCAAGAGCCTCGCCGGTGGGGTGCCGCAGTGGGACCCTGGCTGGGGAGAGAGAAGGACCGAAGCCCGGGCTCACCCCTCGCCCCGGGGTTGCTCCGTGCAGCCGTCTGCCCGCGCCGAGCCCCGAGCACCGCTCCGCACCTGGCCAGAGGCCACGGAGAAGGCGGCAGCGAAAGTAGAATATTTACTGAGCTCTTGTAAACAAGCTGGTACACGAAGATGCCGGCTACGGCTCATGCAGGACGCATTGTGCAACGCAGGCAGGCTGGGGCTGTGGGTGCCGACCTGTGCGTGCCGTGACTCATGCCGGGGGTAGCGGGGACGGGAAGGGGGGACCGGCTGCACCCCAGGCAGCTCGGGACAGGGTGACCGCGCTGCACAGCCCTGCGTTCCCTCCTGGCTTCATTTGCATGCTTAGCCCAGACATTTCCATTTCGCCTCCATGGGCTTGTTTTTTTTTTTTTTTCTTTTACACAGTAACCAGGTATTTAGAAGTTTGAGTTAATACATTTTTTGAGTAACTGGGGGCAACCGAGTGTCCTCACAAGCTGCTCCTCGCACATATGCCCCTTAACTAAGCTGTTAACACCCAGCGCTGAGATCCCTGCTGGAATCTCTGTCTAAGGCAGGTGATACCATTATGGATACTCCTCGGGAAACTTCTCCTTTCTGTTATGTTTTAATTAGGCAGGGCCCTTGGGTGACACCCAGAAACTGAAGAAAGTTCTGGGGAAATGAATGCAATGTGGAAGATGAAAAGTGAGTAAATGTAAAACTATTTACAGTTGTGCAAGGCTGTGGAAAAACAGCTGCTTGTGTTTGATGGAAGCTGTGATGCTGGGAAGGGGCCAGCTGAAGGAGGAGGCCTGCTTGATGGGAACCATGGTGCAGATACTACAGACCCCATCCAACCTTTCGTTCAAGTCTTGACCTCTCCTCTGGGTGGGGAAGGACCCCCCAATTCCCTGGAAGCTGCGAATGCCACTGAGCCATCCCTTTGCTAGCTTAGTACCGTGTAAAAACTCTCCTTTCCACTTCCCCTCCACTGAATTTGGAAAGATAACAAGTCTGCCTACTTGGTATTCCCAGGCCATGTCCAAAGCCAAGGGCAACAGAGGGGTCAGCCTGACAAGTTGTCTTTATAAGCACTGAAGGATGGGCTCCCTCTTTCTTGGCATCCAGAAACTCGATGCTTCCCAGCAGGATCCTCTCTCAGTTGTTGCCAAACTCCCCCAAACCTGGCAATGACACCCTGATGGCCAGCCCAAGATGGGAATTGCCTTGGCAACCCCGGGCAGAGCCTGTCTGTGCTGCCCATGCCCATGTCCTGGCCCTGCCCGTCGCCAGGACGGTGCGGGCAGCCTTGCGGCTCCTCCTGTGTGGGATCTACACCCATCCTCGCATGGCGATGCTCCTGGGGCTGATCTCACTTTAGCAGCTCTGAAAGGACAAGGCTGGCAGGCCATCTCCTGATCCCAGGAGAGCTGGCTGTGCACAAGAGGATGGCTGTGATGGCTGGGGAAAGGATGTGGTGTGGGCCATGCTGGACCCTGCCTCCTCCCCATCTCCCTCCAAGGGTCTCAAAGGGCGCAAACAGGACCTTGGGTCTTGGCTCTTGGGTCTGTCTCATCTGACAGCCCCACAAGGCTTGAACCAGATCAGAGCACTGGGCAGAGCAGTTGAAGCAATGAAAGCCGAGCGGAGATGCCTCACACACTGTACAAAAAGAGAAAGGAAAAAGAACAGGACCTTCCTCTGTATCTCCGCATCAGTAGGGATGGTCAACTCAGGTTGGGTCAGGCTGTGTGCATGGGCTTGTCCGCATCATATGCTAGCAAATACGTTCTTACATCTCTAAATCCTTCCCTCTGCGGAGTCATTGTCTTGCAGGAATAGTAAATATTGCATCTCATAGTCCTGGGATAAGAATTTCAGCACTCCACCCTTCCAGCATTGCCAACACTAGGAAAACACGTAAAAATGTGCCTGCAGCAAAACAAATGTAGTTCCCCCATTGCCCTTTGAATACTTGTCTGTGGCAAAGTTCAATAAAACATTGGCAGAACTGTTTGGTAAAGCGCACATTAAGTCAGGCCAGGTTTAATTTTCAGCATTAATCCTCGCTGGAGGAACTCGCACGTATCAGCCAGTTGTTTTAGTTTCGCGTTGGAAATGAGCATTGGAGAGGAACAAAGGCTAAAGTCTACAAAAACATTTCTACCCAGGCTAAATTCCCCCTTGGGGTGGCGGGGGAAGTGAAGGTCTTTTGAAGCGTCATCTCAAGAGAGGTCACCTCCCCGTCGGTGGGGTTTTGGGTGGTGACCTGAGAGCACGGTTCAAAGTGTTTTACCTTGATCGTGTCCAGGGGGTGGCCCACAACCACACTGGCGGCTCCTGGGGATGAAAGCCAAGTATTACACAAAATGTTGAAGGAGCTTTTGTAACGGGACAGGAAGCGATGGGTTTAGAGGGGAGGAGAAGACATTTCCATAGGAACAGCCATACTGGGCCACAGCGATGCCCAGTGCAGTGCTCTGTCTCTGACAACAGGCAAAAGCTGGGCAGAAACACTTGCGCATCTTCCCCCAGATACTCTCCTGGACTCCATCAACTTTACATCTCAAAGGCATCCAAGCGAGAGGAGGAGGCGGTGGATTTCTATGTCCTGTCTATGAGCAACCCCCCTGGCACTTTTGTAAGCTCATGGAAAACAGGAGGAAATGCTTTCTCCTGGCTCCGATGGCGATGCATTAGAGCCAACTGCTGATGGGGACTGTGAATTTCCGTCTTTCACTGTTTTAAGAGCAGTTTATAGAGATACCTATCAGGGATGATTCAGATAAAAAGGATCCTGTTCTGTATCAATTTCTACAGTCCCATCCAGCCTCGTTCCCCATGGCTCTCCGGAAGAAACTGGCCCATTCCCACACACTGTCCTGCCCACCTCCCCATGCCGCTCACTGCCAGGAGCTCCCATGGCAGGGCAGAACACGGCTTGGTTTCCCCCTTCTCCAGGAGGACGGAGCATCCCATTTGCCGTGGCCAGGATAGGGTTTTGTGTGCTTACAGCCAACACCACTGGCAGTTTTCAGGGTGTTTGTGGAGATGGTGGGTAGTTTGTGCTGCTTCCACATCTGCAAGTCTCTGTGCAAACCAGTGTCCCCAAGTGCTTTAGAGGCTACATGAAATTTCTCACTTGTAGTGGATTAGGACTGAAAAGAGCATCGTGTCCTTGGTCAACACTTTATGACTTTACTCAAAAATGTATTACAAAATGTCCCCTCTCCTCCTGGACCTTAACCTGAGATCACTTGTGGTCAAGTGCTATGCATGAAAACTGGCCGCTGCCACCAACACTGAGCACTGGTGGCTGGTCCCCCCCCGTACATCCTGTCCCACTCCTGGGGGTGTGCGGCGATAGCACAGCGTCAGCGGGACAGACTGCATGCTGCACGGCCTCCGCAAGGCTGCAAGGATCCAAAAATCTCACGTAACCTTTTGGCAGAGGTTCTGGGATTTTTTAGAGTCAGCTAACCTGTTAACCTCATCTGGCCGGTCAGGATCCGTGAAACCATCTCACATCCATATCCTGAGCCTGGTAGCTCTGGTCTGCGGTGGCCGGTGCTGCGATTGCCCCTCTGCCCGGCCGCTCCTGCAGCCCTTCCCGGCAGCGGGGCAGCTTAACCATGTCCCTTACCAGCTGTTAAACCCAGTGGGAACTTTCGGTTCTGGATGACATACTACATTACTGCCGCCTCTATAGATCCTCGCCTTTCCTTTTCTTTCCTCTCTCTATTTTCCCGGTGTTTGCAATCAGCATTTTCAGCGGGCCGGATCAATACCCCTGTCTGCCAGCATCGCCGCTCTCTTTGCCGTAGCGGGATCAAAGCGGGGTCAAAGCCAGGCGGTGCCTCCCCCGGGGGTGTGTGCGGCTGGGGGACCCCGGGTTGGCTGCAGCGAGCCCCGGCTGCTCCCCGCGGCTTCTCCCCCCGGAGCCCCGGCGGCGCTTCCAGCCGTGGGAGCTCGGGAGGGAGCTCGGGAGGGAGGGAGAGCCGGCGGGGACCGGGGACGTGCGGGGTGGCTTTAGCAAGCCTCCCCCCCCGCCCCGACCCCCGGGCGCCCAGCAGCATCACACGGACTGACACTTAAATTTTAAGTACCCCGCCCGTGGAAATGGGATGAAACTGCACTTCTGAGCCAAAAGCAGAGCAAAGCAAACCGCTGGTACGAGNCAAGGGGTCCCCTCCGGGTAGGGGGTCCCCACCGGGCAGGGGTCCCCACCGGGCAGGGGGTCCCTCCGGGCAGGGGTCCCCACCGAGCAGGGGGTCCCCTCCGGTCCACGGTCCCCGCGGCAGCCCGGCGCGCGCCGCCGAGTGTCTCCCAAGCGGAGTGACATCACGCACCGGGCCTTAAAGGCGCCGCACCGGGTCCGGCGGCGGGGAGTCACCCGGGCGGGCTGGGCTGGGGAGGGTCTCCGCAGCGCGGGTGTTTCCCCGTGGGATTGATGCTGCCGGCTGTCAGGTAACTGGGGTCGGACCAGGGTCCTCTTTGCGCTGGGGTTGGTCGCAGCGAGGAGATGGAAAAGCAGCGTCCGGGGGTTCCGTATGAAGGGGGAAAATCAGGGGTTATTGGGGAAGTATGCTATAAATTCTTAAATTAAAGATGTAAGTGCAGAGATAAAAAGCGTAACTCACACTCAACTGAAAAACACCTCCGTCTGCTTCACTGAAATCACACTGCCTCGACTTTTCAGGAGATACCCCCAATGTCTACGTTAGCTTTTCAGGAGATACCCCCAATGTCTACGTTAGCTTTTCAGGAGATACCCCCAATGTCTATGTTAGCTTTTCAGGAGATACCCTCAATGTCTACATTAGCTTTTCAGGAGATACCCCCAATGTCTACGTTAGCTTTTCAGGAGATACCCCCAATGTCTACGTTAGCTTTTCAGGAGATAGCCCCAATTTCTGTATTATCTTTTCAGAAGACATGCCAGCTCGCCAACTTTCTGTATTTTGGCAAGCAATGAACAATTGCTCCCTACCCCTTCTTTCTCCGTAGCATTCACAATTTTCTTATACCTCTGTTACCTTCCTCTGCCTCAGCCCTGTCTTTCCCAGAGTCAAGAGCCCGGCTCTGTTTAGTTCCCCTTTCATGTAAGATACTCCTTTTCACCCTCCTCTGTCATTTTTTTTTTTTAAAAAAAATTCTTTGAACTGGGNGTCCTCTTTGCGCTGGGGTTGGTCGCAGCGAGGAGATGGAAAAGCAGCGTCCGGGGGTTCCGTATGAAGGGGGAAAATCAGGGGTTATTGGGGAAGTATGCTATAAATTCTTAAATTAAAGATGTAAGTGCAGAGATAAAAAGCGTAACTCACACTCAACTGAAAAACACCTCCGTCTGCTTCACTGAAATCACACTGCCTCGACTTTTCAGGAGATACCCCCAATGTCTACGTTAGCTTTTCAGGAGATAGCCCCAATTTCTGTATTATCTTTTCAGAAGACATGCCAGCTCGCCAACTTTCTGTATTTTGGCAAGCAATGAACAATTGCTCCCTACCCCCTTCTTTCTCCGTAGCATTCACAATTTTCTTATGCCTCTGTTACCTTCCTCTGCCTCAGCCCTGTCTTTCCCAGAGTCAAGAGCCCGGCTCTGTTTAGTTCCCCTTTCATGTAAGATACTCCTTTTCACCCTCCTCTGTCATTTTTTTTTTTTAAAAAAAAGTCTTTGAACTGGGCAGCCAGAACCACAAGTGATAGGAACAAAACAGGCATTCAACAGCAGAAAGATATTTTCTGTTTTGATCTCAGACCCTTTTCTGGCAATTTCTAACATGCCTTTCTGATCCACACTGAAGACTGGGCTCTCTTTCCCGAATGGTAAATACCTGGTTTTGAGCCCAGCCTGGCTATTGTGCCTCCTGTGTGGCACTTTCAGTTAGTAACAACTGGTGTCTTAACGCCCGAATAGCACGCAGCCACTCAACACCGGGACACCCTCCTGGTCCTTAAGCAGATCACTGATATCCCTGATATCCTCTTGGATGCGACTTTGCTCTGCAAAAGATGCGTTGGCCCTTCGCTGCCGAGCATATACATCTGTCTCATCTCTCTCATCCGGCTGTGGTTCACTACAGCCCAAAGTGAATTTTCTTCTATAGAGGTCAGATTTCTGCAGATAGTAGTTCCTGGGATCAGTTTTGGAGGTTTTTGAAAAAGATTGGCATCAGGTTTGGTGCGTTGCCTTCCTGGAATACCAGATTGGGTTTTGCTGAAATGTATTTTGTCGACTTATTCTGGTAACTATGGAAAATATTGATAGTTCATAAACAAGAAGTGCTGAATGCCAAAGTACAGGCTGAACGTATAAATATCTAAATGTTTTTTTCTTAAATAATTAGTATTCTAATTTCCATTGATAAATTAATATTTTCCACAAAAAGAGACATAATTATTCAAGCTGACCTCAAAACAATGTCCCCTTATGTGCATGCACGTATACAGAAGAAACCTTATCACTGAGTTGGCTGAAGGGAGCTTTTGTCTAGACGTTGCTTATAGAAATTTGATATTAGGCACATAGTTATCAGCTCAGATAATCTACACCTGAAATTTTAGATTTTTCAATGTATATAACAATGCATGTTCTGCATGAGGAGGATTTTCCTCAAACACCAGGTCTCAAATGGTGCAGAGCGGGTTTCAGGCGTCTGTGGTCCTGGGTAAATGTTGGAGACACCACGTAGGCACAAGCACTGTGGAAACTTGTCTGTTATTTGTGTTCTCAGATAAATCTGGGTTTTTTTCTTTTTAGAAGAAATGTGATTCCATATATACAGTAATACAGAAAGAGTATATTGTCCTCATTTTTCATGCATATTTTCTTGCAAAGCCAGAAGAAAAGCTGGCTGACTGAGGTAGTTAGTCAGATAGCAACATTAATCATTAATCATATGAATTCTTTTTAACTGTGAGTAACACATTTCCACGCCACATTCAGAACATCTGCTAACTCAGGGCGAATACTGGGAATGGTCTTTGGGTGATGTTGAACCAAGAGTTGAAACCGAAGATTACGGAGACTTTATTGTAAACAACTCCTAGCCTAGAAGAGGAAGGTGGAGAAGCTGGGATGGATGCAGACGGTGAACTGAGATGCTCTTGCAGCGGCACCTGCGGCCACGCTCGCAGGACACTTAGGGCTCTTGCCCTCGGCTGCTCTTAGCAATACCCACGAACCTAGAAATCAGCCCCAGAGCGGGCAGAGACCTGTGCACAAACTCGAAGCGGTTTATTTTGGTATGGCCCCTCAGTGCCCTGCGCCTCTGCCGTTTGTGGGGGTGTGTTTGCCCCTAAAGAGAAGTGGCTGCAACTGGGAGAGAGAGTTTATCGTAACTATCAGCTACGGGTTGTAGAGCAGATGAGCCCTTTCCGGGCAGACTGTGGCACCTCTCAGCGGCTGTGCACAAGTAATCCTGTGCCACTGCTGGTCCGCCTGCAGGCGTTTTGCCAAACTGCTGTTATACTGGGGTGAACTGGGACCCGTTAAAGCAAAGCGGAACTTCCCTGCTTTGGGCAGTGGCACTAGCAGGGGAATCTTTGCACTCAAAAAAACTTTTCAGCGTGCTGCCGAGTCCCGCCAACGGGCTGAGAAGCTCGTGGCTCTTCTCTTCAGCCAACAGTGTCAGATACCCTGCCGTTTGTTCAGACCTGTGCATACACCTCCGTCTCCCAGCTGACGGAGGATCTCCTTTTACTGGTAACGGGCAGCAGTGCTGTGCGGAGAACTGGGAAGGGATCCATCCTTTCTGCTGCTCTGACTCCCACCCTGGGCTTGGAGCCGCTCACAACAAGCGCTGGTCAGAGGGCGATGAGCATCGTTTCGATTAGGGATGAGGAATCCTCTTCCTCCTGCCAAGAGGAGGAACAGGGAGATTGTGTCATCCTCAACACTCCTGAGTCTGCCTCCTTCTCAACCACAAACCCACTGTTTTTCACCGCACCACACTCTTTTGACCAGCTTACCTTCTTTCCACAACAGTTTATAATGCTACTGATAAAAGGGAAGAAGTTTCCCATCATCTTACCAGGGACCATGTATTTTCTCTGGGGCAGGACTGCAGTGCAGGGACCGGGGCAGACTCGGTAACTTGTGGTGGATTCACACTTAACTGCTCTGGGAATTAAAGAAATGACTCAGCAGGGACAGAGTATGTTAGAGATGAAAGGGGATTAAACATTTCTTGCCCAAATGTAAAAGATTTCCGGGCTATGATGCGTTTCAGTGGAAATACAGCTGATCCAGGGATAAATCCCCTTTAAATATTAACCTATTAATAACATATAATGGCTTAAAGTGCCGGGCAAGATACAAGTAAAACAACATTAAACCTCACTGCTGCGTCCCGAGTCACTGGTCACCGGCATCTAATGCTTGGTGTCTCTTTGAGGGGCTGAGTCCTGTGAGCAGAGGCCAGTAAATTAAAAAGCAAAGTACACAAACACCCTGAAGCAAGGTGCGAGCGGTGATAAGAGGACAACTTCATGGGCTACAGCAATCAGACAGGTCCAGGCAGCAGCAAGACATGTCAGGGGCCGCATAGCAGAAATACTTATTCCCTCCAGGAGTTACCAAACAAGCTCATTTTTGTGGCCAGTGAAATATAAGTAATTTTTCTGCAGAAACGGGCGTGGACGATGGATGAGGGACTATGAAGACACCAGAAACAGGCATGGAGGTCCCCACTATCAATGGCTGCAAAGCTTTTCTCTGCCCTTCCTTGCCCAGGACCTGGGTAGGTTTAACTGGAGAACTAGCGTCCCGGGAAGTAATTGGTGGTGAGAGGAATCCTCTGGTCTTTTCATCAGCCCTTTGCTTACGCTGCTATACAGGGAACACCTCCGACAAATGCCTGAAGTAGCTGATGTCCCGTGAGAAGATACGTCTCCAGACCTGCAGGCAAGACTCATCTGATGAAATTGCGTCATGCTGGCACAGACCTCCTGGGACAGGCTGCCCTCAGCCTAGGAGATTTCCCAGTTACACCCAACGTATCCTCCCAGATCACAGCCTGGCTGAGCACCAGCCAGCAGTCAGGGCAAGCGTCCTATGAGCAGGCCCCTATCACCATCCGACATCTTCACTTGAGGGCCACGAACAGCCCTCTCCAGCATACTAAGGTCTTCCTCTGCCACAATTTCTGGAGAGCAAAAGAAGCAGCAGCATCTGGAGCCTGGCGAGCTGCAGCCACCCTCCCACCCAGGCAAGGCTGACCCTCCCACAAGCCGAGGAGGTTTTGGCTGAGATGAGCTGGCTCAGTAAGGACATGCTTGAAGCTGAGAGCAGAGCGATGCTGCAACAGGCGGCTACGGTATGGAAGACAAGGCATTTTTCTCTGTCCTGTCGGGAGGAGACAGCCAGCTGTGACTTACGCTCCCAGCTCCCATCCCCCAGGTTCATTTTCGACACAGCAGCTATTGATAAGACCTTGAAAGAGCAGGAAGTTTCCTTGGCAGAGGCGGCTGGATGGGCAACGTGTGGTTATACTGCTAATGAGCCTAAGTGGAGCACTTTGCTCAAAGGCATGAACAAGTTTCCAAGCTTTGACTGTATCAACAGCCGCCTGCTCGCAGGGCTCAATTCAGCCCCACCACACTTCATGGTCAAAGGGACACTTTCACCGGCACCACCATTATATTGGTTTTGTTCTAGGCAGAGAAGAGAGAGAGCTGCCACAGAGGAGATGAAGGGACGGGTTGATGTTCAACCAGAGCAGAATTTAACAGCGCAGGCTGTGCTGCGTGCAGTAGCAATGTGACGGTCATGGGAAAAATACTTTCCCAGGTCTCTCTAGGAAGTGTTGACTCCCATGACCTGCTCTCCTACACGTCAGACCCTCCACACTCTCACACAGGGAATTGGAGCATGTAGAAAGAGGAGTTGAGCAGGGAGGAGGTTTTCTCCAAGGTTAGAGACAGGAATGTCTCTGGAGGCTACAAGCAAATTGGAAGCTGAGGGAGCTTCATGCTCCATCAGCCAAGCATCTGCAACAGCCACCCCAAAGTACTTACACTGCAAAGAGCTACAGGAGAGGTCGTGCATTTGCTGTCCCCCAGCCTGCCTGTGGTTGAGAGGCAAAGTCCTGCCCAGGCTGCCCAAACTCTCTTTCTAAACCCCCAAATACTTCATCACATGTTATCCCCCTGACAGTGACCTCCTGATGAACAAAAGTCCTTGTAAAACGCCCTTGGAAGTTCACCAGGCTCTCTATGTTTTCATTTCTTGGACAACAGTTAATGTTTCAAGCAGAAAAGCAAGTGATTGTGCTGAAACGCATGAATGAGAAAATCTGAGCCTCAGCCAGTTTTTATTGGAAAACAACAGCAGAAACGTGGAAAAAAGCTTTGAAAGAAGTGTCTAGCCCTAAGAGGTGTTTGTCAGCTGTGATGGTTGTCCTGCCCTCTCTGACGGTGGAGGGGAGCTGAGAGGACTGGAGCCAAAGCAGGGCCTGTGTGGGTGGGCAGGAGCAGAAGAGGAGGTGGAGGCAGGAGGCAGGCACAGGGCTGAGCCATGAGAAGGTCCCGGAGAAAGGGACGGTGGTGGGACAGGAATCTTCTCAACATTTGGGACAGGGTTTGTCCCTTTGAACTTTACGTTTCCCTTCTGCAGTTGTCTGCCTGAGCTGGGCATCTCAGCAGCCTTTAGGCATCTAAGATGGGCTGTGGCTTGTGATCCAAAGCTCAGACGTACACATTTAACTACAGAAATCCACATTTAGGTAAAATAATTCCCGCTCTTGGCTTTCAGGTCTTGCGTCAAGTCAGACGCCAGAGACTCACCAGGTGAGAGGAGCTCCGTTTGAGCTCCAGCCTCACGCGGTCATGCTTATATGCATGTGCTAAATACCACATCTGTAATAGCAGCACGTGAATGCACGGTTGGTTCCTCACACAAACCCCACTGGCAATTGAAAATCAGAATAAACAATTCTTTTCAGCTTGTGGAAGCTGGACATCTCACTCTCCAGAAACATAAATGGCAATTTGGAGCTTGGCTTTTGTAAATTGCCTTGAAAATCTCAGTAACTGGAAGTAATTAAAGTATTTAGTCCTAAAATTTAGTTTAAATGGGGTTTTGTGTGTGCGTGTATGATTGTCTTCAGCTAAATAGTTTCCTTCGCGTTTACCCCTCCAAACATCTTTCCACCCTTTTTCCTATTATTCTCTCATAGGAAAGGGATTTTGTTAGGTTGCCAGGCCCAGCTGGGCTGGGGGAGAAGCTCATCATCGGGGAAAGAGGAGCAGGCTAATTTCACAAGGTGAACACTCCTATTCGAATGGAAACATCTCTGCAGTCAATAATATCAGGAAGAAGAATGGCAAACAAGACAGTTAAATTGAGATCTTCGAAGCTGCATATACTAATCAGAGTGCTTGAAAGCTGCAGGAAAATTTACGTGAGAGAAGCGGACACCACTTCTTTGTGGGCACCGATTTGATTAAACAAGCACAGTGAGACAGTTTCTCGTTTGTGTTAATGGAGAAGCATCCTTTGTTCGTGTTCAGTCCCACTGATTCCCTGCTCACAATGTCCTATTTAAGCTCCATTAATTCACTGTGGAGCCTATAGGAAGAATTCGTGTTCATCCTTGCTGGAAGGACTCGCAGCATCACTGCTAGTGAAAGGAAAAATCAAGACAGCAGCTGAGAAAGGCTCGGATATGAAAAATCAGCAGACTGAAAATTGGAAAATGAGGAGTGGAGCCCGGGGTCTGCTGAAGAAATCCTGGTGGCTGTGCCAGAGCCAGGAACTCACCCTTTGCGGACCTCTTCATGGCAATTGCCTGATCTTCTAAGTCAGGACTCCTAGAAGGTCCCTCTGGAGGCTCCTCGAAGGCCTGTAAGGCAGGGAAGAATGCTGCACCTTTAGCTGGGGCTGGATGCACCCTTGGGGATTTTGGCTCCACGAGCTATTAAAGATGAGAAACACCTCAAACAGGAACACCTGCATGTGACCCCTTCCCCACGGCCACGCGTGGGACCTGCCCCGGTGCTCAGTGAGAGGCTGTGGGACTAAGTAAGAGCTGCCCACCTTCAGCTGCCTGGAGAAACAGGGAAAGCAAATATGCTGGAGCAAAGAGCCGGGCCTTCTGCTGGGCTTTAACAAAGGGAAGCTACAACAAGTGTTTCAAAGGAAAAAAACCAAAGTCAAGGTAACGCTGGCAAATCCAGTCGCTCATTGCATACGGTCACCGTTCGCATCCAGGCAGTGGGGTCTCAGCAGCCTGGGGACCATGGAGGGGCACCTCCCTACACGACAGCATCTCACGCTGGTTTTTGGTGCTGTGATGGGACACGGGGCTGTCTCAGCACTTGTCTCCCCATGCTGGGCTCCACGTGTGTAAGGCTGGTGGGCCTTACAGCAGGGGCTGGGCCTTTGTGTGGGTGCTTTTCCCTCCAGAAGTGCATGGTTCCGAGCCCAGGTGTGGTCCAAACGGTGCTTTTGGGGCATCTCTCCAAAGCTCAAGGAAATGTTTATTCTTCAAGATGTATTATTTTTGTAAATGGCTCATTACTGTGAATCCTTGCTGTCATTTCAGAGTCCCCATCGGTGTGACCGCTGCCAAAAAAAAGTTAAGCACAAAAACTTCAGGTCCAGCCTGGACCAGCATTAGGAGCTGCTCTCTGGTTTGCCCGGTGGATATTTATCGCTGTTGCAATGCTGCCTAATGAGCTAATCGCATGGATCAACACCTTTCCTCCAAAACCTGTGGGAGCAACAGAAACATTTTGCTGCCGTACATTTCCCCCAGCAGCAAGAGCGGCGGTTTTGTACCTGGAGGAAGCCAGACCCAAAGGAGAGGTTTCTACCTGAAACAGCAGCTGATGATTTGATAATATTTGGGCAGACAGTGCCACCAAAAGGAAACGTGATAAATTACCCAGCCAAAAAAATGCCTTTTGTTGGTGCTTTTTGAGCAGTTGCTATGACTACCCTCCCTCCACAGACCCCTGCTTTGTTCCCCCATCAGCTCCTCAGACGGTGCTTTGGTGCATCCATCAGAAACGCACACAGCCCTCCTAAGGCTCCGGGCTTGAGAAATTAGTGGTTTTAGTCGTTCTGCTAAGGGAGAGTCTCTTTTTAGCCTAGCAGCTAAAGATTTTGCCAGCCCTGTACGGCACAATCTTAGAAAATTCCTTGAATACTAAATTGCAACACGCGGAGACATCTTACTCTTTGATAGTTTTTAGATGACATATTCCCCTATGTCCTGCAAAACGTCACTTCTTTTGCTGCTGATTAACTGGAATGCTTTTCTCTTTTCGTTTTTGTTTTTGGTTTTTTTTTTTTTCAAAGCAGGCACTACCAACAAGAAATTAAACATACTAGAGCTTGCCTGGATCTTTAAAGTACCTGTTGCCATCGTTGACTTTGCTGTGGGATGGGGCTCAGAGGCTGAGCCTGGTCCCGGTCCATGACCTGACTGGTCACAGCCGCTGGAGCATCGCAGTCTCATCGTGGATGAGACCCGGCCTGGATCTGCCAGACAGGGACCAGGGACTTCACATCTGATGCGCTTTTCATCAAGCTGATATGCCAATTGCGAGTTTCTCCTAAATTAACGAAAAGCCAAAACAACGGTCTCCACTCCATATATACGGGAAAATGAATTAAAATGCTTCTCCCAGGCTGGGTTCTCCTGAGTTTTGCTGCCGGGGTGGCTGCAGAGGGTGCTGTTAACCTGCGAACACCAGCACCGAGCCGGGGACTCCGCCGAGCCAGACAGACCTGGTGGGCTGCTGCGGGTGGGTGGTGTGTGCATTCAGGGGGAATATTGAAGAGTTTTACTGTTAGGATGTCAGTTCAGGCTCTGCACAGACCTGTCTGCTACAACCCCGCCTGAAGACTTTAATATGATATGACAGAGAAAGGCCGGGTCCTGTTGGCACATCCCGTCCAGCCGCCTTGAGTTTGTATCTTGGAAAAAACCTTGTCCTCTGCTTTGATAAAATTAGCGTAGCAGGATCTTGCAGCTCCCTGCTGGGTCTCGGCACGTCCTGGGTGTCCCCAGAGCGAGTTTGAGGGGGACAGAGCCGGCGAAGGGGGCTCAGTGAGACCAGGCTAGTTGCTTGGAGGCGAGCAGAAGGGATCAATGAGCTTCACACAAGTTGTATTCTCTTTGCTGGTGGGGGAGGATGTATATCCGCCTTTCTTTTTACCCTGATAATGAGGAAACCACGGCTTGGCCTCCCTGCACTGCTGAAGTATCAAAATAGTCCTTTACCACCATCCGAAGGGTCCTTGTCCCTTTCCAACATTTGAATTTCGTTACCAATGACGACACAGTTGTTATTTATTTTACCAATCTGAAAATGCCCCGTTTGTTCGTGGGGAATGGGCTGGGCACAGTTGGGCTGCGTCAGTCCTGTCCTCGGGGCTGAGAGTCGGAGCTTTCCTACAGCATCACGTCTCAGGAGGCAGTAAAAGGGATTTCACTCCTTTGGTATGATTCAAACCTTCATTTTCTGTTTTCAAAGGCAGCTTCTTGCCCTAAATAACGATAAAACCAGGCTGTGCTCCCACTACCGAGCACTGCCTTCTCCCCTTTCCTTTGATATTCCCTAATTCGGAGGAGACCGCCGCCGGGCTGAGAGCACACTGCAGGTTCCACTGCAGTGCTTGGAGGGTGGCCACCAGCAGGGCAGGAGTGGGGACACAGATGAGGGTGGCAGGTGACGGTGGGGGCCGTGAGCACTCTCCAGCCACCGAACGTCCTGCAGGAGCTTTCACAGGACTCAGCAGCTGAGATCATTTTTTTCACGATGGCTTTTAAATCCATTTAATTTCAGCATTAAATGCATATGCCTTGCTCATCATCAACTACGCAATGGTTTAAAAAGCTGTTTTCTTCCCTTAAAAATCCTGCCATGGTTTTGCTCCTGGTTGCTCTTGGGTTTCCTCTAATCCTGCCACTCTAGCGAAGGCGGCTGCAGCTCTCCCATGCCTCCGCTCTGATGCAGACCACCTTGAGGACCATGATTTTCAGCATTTGGCTCGCCACCTATGCAATTATTTTCCATTCAGTGAGTACGCGCAGGTGCCAGCTAGCAGATGCAGCCGACAGACTGGTCTGAACGGGCCAAGGGTGGTGAGTGCCCTTTCGAGTTGAGACTGTGACATTTTTACATATGGCATATTGTTACCTTCTCAGGTTTTCTGTTTTATTTGGTTGTGGTTGTTTTGTTGTGGGTTTTTTTTTGTTTTTTTTTTTTTTTAGNTTTTTTTTTTTTTCCTAAATAATAGTTTCAGCATCATTTCTCTGGCTTTCTGCTTATCTCTATCAGGAAGGGTAATGTCAGAGTCGTCAGTCCAAAGCTGATTGAATTTTTGTTACTGCTTCTGCGTGAGGATGGGGGGAGGAATAGACACTGGAGAGTGAGGATGCTGCCAAGGGCAGGCTGGGGCTGTGCGGGGAGGAGGCAGAAAGCTCCTGTTTCCAGCCTCAGCATCCCTCAGACAGGGCACATGGTACCCAGCGCGCTCGGCCCTGCCTCTCAAACCACAGGGATTTTGGTTGTAAAAAGGCAGAGAAGAAAGACAAGATGGAGAAAAATGCTCCCAGTTGAGGGACTTACAGGAAACGTCAGAAGACTAGTTCCCAAATTATCCCAAGATCATCCCACTCCATCCACTGTTGCTGCTTAGTGGAAAAACAGTGAAAAATCATATAAAAACTAGTCCAGAACTGCTGGGCATGAAAGCAAACAGAAACTTTCAGCTTGTTTTATTACCCCATAGCTTCTTGCTGCTGCTACACGGTGTTTTCTTTAGTCTGGGTGACCCAAACCTCAAAGCTGCACCTGTGGGCACCGTGTATGGACACGCTTTGACTTCGTCCCCATCACTCCTCAGGCATCCTGGCTCCATCAGCAGAGCTGCTCCGGCACCGAAGGTCCTGGGAGCCTGGAGGGAAATAGCTGCAGCAGGTAGTGCTGTGGCTGCTTGCTGTGAGCCCCAAAGTCACTTGGGGCCACTTTTAGTACAGTTAATGCAACTAGTGCAATTAGCAGCATTAGTGCCGTTAGCGCACACGCACGCTAGGACCCGAATTGAGCCACCCGAGCTGCTGCTGCTCCCTGCCAGCTCGCCTCCAGCACAGACCTGCAGCCGGGCTCTCCGCCTGCGTTGACTCCTTTCCTTTTCCTTGTACATGTTTTTATGTTTTATTGAACATTAGAGTTCCTTGATGGTCCCTAAGAAGCATCATCCTAGATTCTGTCCCTTCATTCCCCCATGAGACAGCAGCAGTGATGGCTAGGGGGAAAAAAAGAAAAAAAAAAAGCGCCATTTGTGTTTTTCGACCCAACTGTTTCCTTACTGGTGATTCAAGAGTGCCGTGGTTTCCCTTCGGCTCCTCCGGAGTTTTCAGTAGTTCCTTCTCCTGTCCATTTTCAGCGATAACTCAGTCTGAGAAACATCTGCACCCCATTAGGAGCAGCTTTGGGTACGTAAAACTGAATACAAAGGGTAAAAAGATGTTTGATGGCCGAGTCACGCTCTCATCCAGGAAGCAATCTGGCAATCGGCACAGGGTCCCTGGGGTATCCAAGCTGAAAAACAGGCTCGACCCTTATTTCTAGCACAACACTGAAGCTACTCACTCTGTTAAAATACTAACGCTGCTGTGAATCATGCCTAGAGCATGAAGAAGCTGACGTCTTCTGTGTCACCTCGCGGCGTCAGCTTCCTTTTTAGTAAAAATTAGCCGGTGCAGCACTATCGTAGGGTCACCACCCAGAGAGAGGGACTTTCTACCCACTCGCTGGCTGCTACAGCAATCGGCTTTGCTTGGTGTTTTCTCAAAAGCTGGAACGAGGAGATGCTGGAAATCTGACTCACCATCAAGGGGCTTCAGGTAGATGTGATTTTGGGAAATTGGGGGCTATTTGGCAAATTACCCATCAGCCAGCAGTGATTTGCCAGCTGTGCTTCATGGTTAATCTGGGTCATACATCTGAAGTCAGCACGGTGCTTTTCAGGGACCGCCAGTTCAGTGTGGGACCAGCAGGATACATCTCCATTGGATGTGGGTCCCGAGTTCCCCCTGAGCCAACCACCTCCCATGGGTGATTTTACATCCCATCTGCCTGCTGTGGTCCTTTAAACATGCCCTTTGCAATCTTTTCCCAGGAAATTCAGAGTGACCCTCAATTTTGGTGGGCTTCAAGTTTTTTTGTGCTACCTGCTGATGCCCCGTGGCCCTGTTCTTCTCCAGGTGACCAGCACACTCCCCGAGAGCTCACCTCCCCTTTCTGCCATCCCGTTTGCTCTTAAAGCATTTCTGATTTTCCTCCTTTTTCTGGGAACAAGCAGAGATAAAGGTGTTTAAGGGCCATTTGAAAATTTATTTTTCCATTTGCAGTCTTCTCTTTTGAGGCTGTTTTGAGCGTGAAGCTCCTTCCGTGCCCGTTGCTGTCCACAGCAGACTTGTTGCTGGCTGCTGCAGACCCTGGTGGTGGGTGAACTCAGGTGTCCTTCTCACCGGTTCCCTGGTTGGATGTTGTTAGCCGTGCTTTCCCAGACGCTGGGGCACTTCCATCGATTCCTGAAGAAAACTCACAACTGTGCACGCAGCTGTTTTGTGTTTGTTTTTTTTTTTACATACAACCTGTTCACGCTTTCTCTGTGCCCACATGGTTTAACAACTTATTTTGGAAAGTCAAGGTTGAAGTCTTTACAGGCTGAGGAAGGTTTCAGGCACAAAGGCTGACCATATTTTACATCCTCATCTGCTGGTTTTCTTCGTCTCTATACATGAATGTAATCGCAAGATTCATGTTCCTACTTTCAAGTGGGAGCACAATCAAAGAAATCCTATCCATCCATCCATCCAGGGTTCAGGCATGTCTGGGGAGGGTAATAAAATATTTAAAAAAATGGAAAATGTTTTTCATGCTGCCTATTGCTGCAGCTGACGGTGCATTGCTGAGAGCCGGGCGGAGATTCCTCCAAATTTAATAGCCAGGACTTAGATGGATAACTAGAAATAAATCAAGACAAGCAGAGACCAGAGCCAAATGGTTTGCTACAGTGTGTAGAGAGAGGATCGTCGTTTGGGAAGCACAGAGATTAATTTGTTTTCATAGAGTAATTACCAATTAATCATTTGGCTAATGATGCCGTATTATGAATTAGTTATAAACAGACTTCAGCCCAATTATAAGGGCTCAACTAGATCGTTTAATTGAATGTTTATTCTTCCAAAAGTGCTGCACAAGGCTTTTTTTTTAGCAGCTGAACACATACATCTAACTGGAAAATGGCACACGTTTAAAATCACTGGCTGCTAAAGATGCCTTAAATTACACCCTGTTGTAATTAGGAGGCTCAGTGGTGTATCCATAGTTGAGCTTGACCTCTGTGATAATGCCAGTTGTTTAAGCGTGTAATCATTCTTTTACATCAGATCCTTTTTCCTGAAAATGTTGGTATTTAAGGGTTTTTTTCACTTCATCAGATGAGGGGGCTTAAAATAAACATTCTTCACTAGGCTGACACGTGACAGCATTAACAATGAGTTGAAAATAAAATTGCACATAATATGCTGTTTAGAAGAATGTCCTCAAAGTTGCTGCAGAAAATACCAGCTGTACATAGCAGACTAATACTTAGCAATTCAAGTTCCCCCTTGGGGGTACATCTGCCAGAAATAAATATTAATGAAAGGGAATTGTGACAGGAAGATTAAGATTCATTAATCATTATTATTATCCAGCATCAGGTGCTAACGGGGCAGCTGCTTGGAGTGAGACATGGTCACCTTGACCTAGCGCACGTATTCGTGAGGATGCTGTAAGAAAACGAGGTCTTCAAAGGAAGCAATAAGCACACTGCTGTAAAATGAGACATATTTAGGGACCAAATCCAAAGCTCGGTGGCTGTGGGTGTGCGTCGGGTCCCCAGGAGGATGCGGTGGGACAGGAGAGGACCTGGGGCATGACCTCTGGTTTAAACAAGTGGCCACCGACCACTGTCTCTGCATTGCCGGGGTGATTCCCTCTGCTTCCCCCTCTGCTCACCCCACATGCTGATGGTAACCCCGCTGTCTAGGGAAAATACAGTCGGAGAAACCAGGAAAAGCTGCGGCTCCCATGCTCCGGTGGGATAGAGACGATTTCACAGCCTTTCCCATCTGACACGTTGTTCAAACACTCTGCAGCTGTCAGAGCCCCATTGTTCAGGTTTATATTGTGTTGGGGGTTTTTGATGTCTCAGCCATTGCAGAGCTTTTGGGTGGGAAAGAGAGGCCACTGCATCCTCCGGGCTGATCCTCCCTTCCCAGCCAGGTTGGTGTCTATTTTCACAGCCCTCTGTTCAGCCCAGCAAGCTTAACTCCTCACTCTCCACCACGCCGCCTTTGCATTACACATATTGCCAGTTGCCTTCAAACCTTGCTTCAGCAAGAGTTTCCGTCTTAGCTGCCCGCATTTGATAATTTTGCTCAGTACTAGCCAGCACGGAGCGTGCTTGCTCCTCGGTGCGGTTGCAGCAGAAGCAGTTTTGTGCCACCTCTAGTCCTTGGCGTAATTTTTTTTTTTCTCAGCTAGTAACGGGAGAAGGTGCCCCAGTTTCACCCCAGACCGCAGGCCATCGCCATGCAGGTTGCTGTGCCCCGTGCAATAACTGATGCACAAGAACACCGTGCGCAGGAGGTCGGCGCTCACAACGGCTGAAACACAGTCTGCTGTGTTTCTACACAGCGTATATAGTTCAAACATTACCTTGGAGGAGTCCCACAGCTCAAGTGATCCTGTTGTAAGGCACTCCTGGCGAATTCATTTCTCCATTTATATTTACCAGTAGCAGAAACTAGCCCAAGGACACCAGCCTTGATAAAAGACCGCTGACTAAAATACACAGCGCATGCATTTTTCCATGTGTGAAACCCTGATGACTGCTGCAGAAGGCAAAATAAAGGCTACATAACTTGGATCAGGTGCTAGCATTTCTGCCTTACCCACACCTGCAAATCCCATCAGCTCGTGTTCCTGGGAAAGGCGAAAGTGCCTGGGAGCCTGGAGGGAGTTAATGAGAACTGGTAGCGCTGGGGTAGGGGCAGATAGATTTCAGGTGGATTATATAGGTCAGTGGGCTATTTGCTCTTTCGTCATCCATTCCCACCTGTATCGTTAACCGAGAAGGGATTACAGACAGGTCCAGCCTGTGCCTTCATCCCAGCCCTTTGTGTTTTGGGGAACAGTTGCTCTGCGCAGAGACCTCACCTGGATTACACACGCTTCTGTTCTGGTGAGAATGAAGATATAGCTCTAGATAGATATAGATATAGATATAGATATAGATATAGATATAGATGCCAGGATAGACTAATCAAACCTGTTTGAGGGTCCAGGTGTGACGGGGAGCGCAGCTGCTTCCCCACACAGAATCACAGAATCACCGGGGTTGGCAGGGACCTCTGGAGATCATCTAGTCCACCCCCCCTGCCAGAGCAGAGTCACCTAGAGCAGGTTGCACGGGATGGTGTCCAGGCAGGTTTGGAATGTCTCCAGAGTCGGAGGCTCCACCACCTCTCTGGGCAGCCTGCTCCAATGCTCTGCCACCCTCAAACTAAAGAAGTTCTTCCTCATGTTCAGATGGAACTTCCTACCTGATGCACCAGCTTCCATGTGGACCACTGGAACTAGCATCCCTTGCTTCTTCATTCCTTTGTATTTCCATTTATTCCTGCTGATGATTAGCATTCAGCACAGCCCTCAGGCACCACCTTCAACCTATTCCTGTGCAGCAAAACACGGTTCCTAAATTGCGTTGGCAAAACAAAGCAGCCTGGGTTAGAGTGTCTCAGCAGGAGGGCTGTATGGTTCCCCCATCGGTGGGCTCACCCGGTGACGTGCGTGTGCTGGGGTTGGTATGGGAGGTATATATTCAAGGTATGCTCTAATCACGGCAAATACAGTTCTGAATGGAAGCCGAGTTGTTTCAGATTAATGACCTGCTTCCATTCCTCCCTATCACGTTCTTGGGAAGGGAGCTCTTTAAGCTTCTTTGTTTAACGCTGGGTTCTGCTCCTCTGTGATAAGTGCTGCTTGGCAAAAGCTTCGTTTCTAACGGAGTTCAAAGTAAAGTTATTAAATCATGTACGTTGACGGAATCAGGATTTGGGAGAGAAAGGAGAGCTCTAGCTAATCACAGTCCTTGGGGCAGGATGCACACCGATACAGTTGAACACCGGTGAGCAGCTAATTTTCTCCCTAAAGCAGCGTTTGGTGGGTTTATAAGGGGAACATTTCAGCTTGCTGCTCTGCACCGGATGGGGAGACTGGAGACCCAAGCCCCACCTTGCTGAGGGTAAGGGAGTTTTCTTCTGGATTTTAGGATGCTTTGGGCCTAGGTCTGAAGGCCTGGAGTACTTCACTAATGAAAGACACTTGTATCCGATTTCAGAGACAAATTCCATGCTCTGCGATGTCTGTGTGAACCTTTTTACCGTCTTTGAAGGAGGTTTTTCCCTAGGGGTACACATAACAAATATTGTGACTAAGTCCTTCCCCCCCCTTTCCAAATGAAATCTAACATCAGCTCTTGAGAAAGAAGAGCCTGCGTTATAAGAAATCCCCAAAGACAGTGATGGTCATCACAACGTTTGTTATTAAAGGGCATATTTTGCCATGGTTTGTTTGGTTTGTTTTATGAATTAAGTTTGTGACTTCATGAGATTAAAAGCTTAAATGGGATCAGTGAAGACTACACAGCAGGCATCAAAGTAATTGTGGATTGTTTTTCAAACTCCAGAGAACCACTAGTATTGAAGTACTAAGGGTTTAGAGCACTAATTATGAATTTTTCAAATAGAGAGATGAAAGGAAATACATTCTCAGTACACGAGGCTGAACTGAGCTGTTTGTTATTTCCAGCTGACTAGGACCTCTCTTGGGGTAAAGGTACACGATGTCCTCTCTAAGGTAGCAATCTGATCCACCCAGCAGTTTGAGAAAAATCATTTGCTGTGTACTGGATGTTAACGATGTGGAAAAGTAATAAAGCAGCGTAAGCTTTCGAGAGAAACACAGAAGCTTCCAACTCTGCCCTCCATCTTTTCCTTTTTACCTCTGAGCAAGACTCTATGGAAAATATATTAAAATCCTGAGATTTGTTCAGCTCCAATTTCCAGATGGCAGCATATGATATTTGCCGGCTTTTGATTAAAATTAGGCTTTTCTGATCCAGAAGAGTAAAGCTGGTAATATTCTCATCTCCCAAATCCTTGATTTCTGATGTTCATTGTTCCCATAAATTATCAAGTACAGCCAATAGAAAGCAGCTAATTTCTATGTAGTGGAAGTCAGGCAGATTTGTAGATTTGGTATTACATAGTTTAAACTATTTTAATATGCCAAATTTATGGAAATACTGAATTTAATATTCTCAGAACGAATCACACCTGGTTTTCAGACAGATTTCCCTCCCTTCTCTGCCCGATCCCTTGAGTTTAGATAATCCCACTATATTTTGCATGGCTTTCTTTCAATGTACACAAGACATAGACCTTCTTTGTGCTTAAAACCAGAAGCTGTTTCATACAGCCTGACTCGGTTCAACCGGAATCTGATCGGTCTTGGTTTTCAGTAAGGAGGTGGCAGAATGATGCTGAGGTGCCTACAGGGATGCAGGGATGTCGGGCAGGGAAGGCAACGCCGGCTCCTCTAGTTGCGTTCCCATTTCCAGCCAGGGTAGCTGTACATGGATATTGGGATGAATTTTCACCAGTTTGGCTGACCCCACGTTTCCTGAAACAGCACCGAGCTCTCATCCGCTGTGGGACACAGGCAACTACTGCTTTGGGGTGGTGCATCGCCTCATCCTGAGCAGTCCCTAGCAGAAAGACCAGGGTTAAAGCTCCTGTCTTCTGCTGGGTCCCAGCATCCAGCCAAAACCCCTTCCCTGCCTGTCAAAAACACAGAGTATTGTGGGTAGAAACTATTATCCAAATCATCATGTACCTTACCAGGCTGTCACCTTCCTGGTCTTAGTGTCACACTTATCCACAGGGAAAACTGGTCTAACTATGGAGATGTGAAATAGCTGAATATGATGCATTTTGCATCTTCAGTCGCTAAGAGAAAATAGGTAACACCGGTAGGTTTAGCTGCAGGCTGTCAATACCAACGTGTAATCATTACAGAAGCACTCAAAGATTAACTAAATGGTTGGAGTAAACATATCTATTTCGAACAGAAAGTGTCTACGCTCATAGCAGGGATGGGAAAAGGCCACGTTTCATCAACTTGTGTGGTGTCTCAAAGAGGTGACATCGCTGGCAGTAAGAGGAGTATGTTGCAAGATTTCACAACTGCAAAGGAAACACCACGCTGACCTTTATTTGGTCAGATCCTCATCTGGTGTAAATCGGTCAAGATTCACCAAAGCCAAGTTGTTCCTGGATGCTGTTGCCTAGTTTTCTAGAGTCAAAACCGATGTTTTATAGAAGCTCATAGTTGCACATATTAAAGTAATCAGGAGTATTTTCATTACTGACTGTGCAAGTGAAATGAAGACAGACATAATGGAAATGTGTTCAAAAAATTTTATTGACAAAGAATTTAAATAAAATTTTTTTCTCCTGTGTACGGCTGTTGTGCACAGTAACCATGTCTAACAGATGCCATTAATACAATGGAAGGATTGTAGTGGAGGGGAGAGGAAATGTATTTCCCAATCCCTACTGGAAATTATGTCTCTGCTTAATTCCTACAAGCAGCTTAGATTTAAATAATTATTTTTTTTCCCGTTGGCCATTTCCCGTAGCTGCACATCCCTCAAGTGAGCATCTAGCCTTTGGCATTAGCCACAGAAAAACGCAGTTCTCTTCCTCACCCTCCTCCTTCGGGATGTTTTCTAGAACAAGTTTACCTGGATTCTCCCAAACCAGTCATTTCCTTCTTTGCTCTCTCTGCTGTCATGAAACACTCCAGGTTATCACTTGTTTTGTTTGAAGGGAGGAGTATTTTTACTCCATATTCATGCAGATTTTCATGTTGTTGTAGGTTTCAAGAGCTTCTGGTTCACGCCCGCCGTGACTCAGTCTTTTGCTGACGAAGACAAACCCCCTGCTTTGTTCTCAGCACACCACACAGCTGGCGCAGAGACTCCAAATACCTGCTTCTTCCCCTTGTCCTTCCTCTTTGTTCTCCAAACCTTCTGTCCCTGTGAAGAACCCGTCACCCAGAGCTGGGTCAGGACAGAGCTCTGCCTCTGTCCTGTAGTAAGGAAAGTACCCACCGGAGGGAAAGAGCTGATTCAGACCTTGCAGCCCACTGGGGAAGGAGATCGTTGACGGGCAGTATTCGGAGGTGCTGCCTCTTAGGAGTTGGTGAGCTGGTGGCTCTTCATCGGCCGTAGAGGAAAGTTCCCTCTTGTCCGACTCCAAAGTTGGTGGGATGGTCTGAAAGAAACATGTGCAAGACCAAAAGCTAAGGTCTCAAATGCATGAAAAAGCAGGGATGACACACTGGAAACCATGCTACCCTTGGAGACACAGCAGTCCCCCGCAGCAATGGAACAAATCTCATCCAGAGCCAACAGTGTCCCCACACAGCAAGAGTCTGGGGTCCACGGGGTTGTTTCAAGGGACAAGGACCTTGCCAGGGCTCTCTCAGGTATCTCCTCCTCGCAGATAGCTCTACTCCTGCATTATGTTTCCAGATCACAATTCATTATTATGTTCTTAAGGGTCTAATTTTGGGGAATAGTACGGTGTGAGATGTGCCCACCTCTCTTCCTCCCTTCCTACCCCTTTCAGAAACATTAAAGGTGAGTTTCACCTCACCTAATTGAACCCAATTTAATCACGTAGACTCTGAAACAGTCTCTGCAGGGTGACAAGCACTCCTCAGAGGCAGCTGATGGGATAGAGGGAGCCGAGGTGCCTCTCTCAGATGGGGGGGACATCCCCACCACACACACCTAAAGGCAGCTGCAAGGGCTTCCACTCTCGCCTTTGGCTTATTTTGTTTAGGTTTTTTCCCAGTTATGTCTGTTCCTGCCCTGAAAGTATGTGTTCATGCAAAGGCCCTGCCTGCATGAATTCTGCGTTTCTTTGTGCGTGACCTCGACCAAAGGAAAGTGCAGTAGCAATACTCGGGCAAAGCACATCTCCACGTCCGATGCAGCTACGACACTGGTGCCATCAGAAAGGCCAGTGCGGCCTCGGGGCAAGCGGGAGGCACCAAGGCTGGTGGGGTCAGCGCTCCCACTCGTGGAGGACAGAGCATTCCCTGACTCTCTGCAATCTCAGGGAGCAATTTAGCAATTACCCTTGCAGCTTACTTGCTCAGCATCTCCAACATCCTGTGCACATCCACCTTGGCTTTCACCTTTCCCATCGTTATCAGGCTTTTCTTCCTCTGTATTTAGTCCGTATGTGAGGGGCTGGCCAAGAAGCTCTTCATATGTTCTGTAACATGGAAAATATCCTGTGGAAACAGCTGAATAACTCACTTTCTCATCCTGCTCAGGGTTAACCTTGCCATCGTTGAAGCTTTCTTCTGTTTCTGTGCTGATGTGCGATGCAGCAAGGGAAGATGAGCTGACAAAGACGTAAGATGTTCTATAGTAGGGCAGGTACGCAAGAGCAAACACCAGGTATTCTGGGACTGAACGGTCATTGCGAAGGGAGAGTTTGGTATTCAAGTCTTCAGGACTGTCCCTGGTCAGCAGGACATGCTCCAAGACTCCTGGGCTGGACGGTGGGGGAGTGGTTTCATCCTTTGTCTCCAGATCTCCTGAAAGCTCCTGAAAGAAATTTGGTTTTGACCAAATATAACAAAATTATGCTAGCAATGGGCAAGAGCCATTAGCAAAACCAATCACCAACGTTAATCAGTTCTGCTGTCAACCCAGGGCGTAGCACACCGGCCGCTGCAAAGAGAGGCCAGCCAGAAGATTGAGGATTGTAAGAATTTGTCTGATTATCTTTCAACTCTTTCTCTTTGAGTCTTGAAATGGTTTCTCATATAGAGTTTTTGATTAAATACCAAGTTAGTTCCTATACTCTCAAGCAGTCTGTAGTAGTTCACACGGGGAAAACAGGAAATTTCATATTTTTTCCTATGTGGATGAAGAGCGGCAATAACCAGGCTTCAGAAATAAAAACCCAGTCTCTGTCCCCTGCTACCTGATTTTTTACAGACTACTGTTTGACGCTGTATGAAACCACGGCCCACAGAGACAATGTTTGTACCTGAACTGAGGTTAAACTTACATCTGATTTCATGAGCTGCCTTGGCAGACTCCAAGCCAATGAAATGGGACTCCCATGGGCTTGGGCTATTTAAGGTGATTTACGGCCTCCTGAAAATCTTGGTAGATCAGCGGTGATTGTGAGCATTCTGGAAACACAAGAACATTAAAATTTGGCTAGAGCCTGAAAAAACTCCCTGTTCAACCCTCTTCTCCTCCAGATATTTTCTTTTTGAATTTTCCATGCATCCAAAACGGGCATATGCAATTCAGGGCTTTGAAAGAGTTTGGACTTGATGTTTCAATTCAAGTCCTGTTTTATCTCTCTTTATTCAAAAAGCCTATTTAACCACTATCATAAGACACTATTTAATTGAAAAAAAGATAAAACATGTTACTGTTACAGATAAACACACAAAAATACTTAGCTACTAGAAAGGCTGTCTACCCCTTAGCTACTTGCTGCTCTGGTGCTGTTAATTCCCTATCCATATTGACTTTCTTCTGCTTTTTTCTTATCAAAAGATCTGTCTCTAAGTTTTTTGCATTTTAAGGGTATCTCACAAATATCTCATTCAAGTGCGCCTGCATCTGTACATTTGGGTCGTATAACTGCAACCCATCTGTTCATAAGGGTGAGAGAAAGGGTATTTTTATGGTTACCAGGTACCCAGGAAGCATCCAAGAAGGGGAAACCAGTGGGGAGAGCATGATCCCGTGGCCACCTGGCTGCCTTGGTGACGGGGTTCCGAGGCAGCATCACAAATGGGGGGACACCCCACCCACCCCCCCAGCTCCCTGAGCTGTCCCCTTGCTCCATCCCAGTACATTTTTGTGGACATCCTGGTTTTACTGGGATGCTCACAGATGGCCTGGCTTCCTTCTAAAGAAGCATCAGTTGCTTTTGTCCCTGTCAGTGAGATAACAAACTACTGAGAAAAGCCCTAATAAACCAACTGGTCCCAGTTGGGGTGCTGGTCCTGGTTGGGGTGTTTCAGCAAAGCCCGGAGAGGACGGGCTCCTCCACCTTGTTCTTCACTGGTGCAGGAGAGCTTGTTTGATGGACTCCCAACCAAGCAACCAGCAGCCCACGTGACACATTTGAAAGCATAAATTTCAACTGAAATAGCATCAAATGAATGCGTTTTTTCATTTTCATACTAATGGCTGCGAAGACAGTGATAAGTATAAATTTCATTTTACTGTGACACTATAATGCACCTCTCTCTGATTTATAAACATAGAAGAAAGCATAGGAATGCCTCAGTTGTGCCTTTTAAGGCATTTTCAAAGCCATGTATTTCCATACTTTGAAAAAGCATACATCCTGTAAATATATAGAAACAGAAAAAGACTTCCAGATATTTCACATTGAAATAGTTATCATCTGTTTTCCTCCATTCAGGTTTAAAATATTTTTTGCTAAATGACAGATGATTTTTCTTGTTACTGCATCAACATATAGGTATTTCAGTGTTTAACTGGCAAGTGTAATAGAGTGGAGCAGCTTCACTGACAATATATTAAAAATGCTCATAAATACCCAGGTAACAGAGAAATTCAGAATAAGATTCATTCCCGCATAGTATTTGATCTATTTACTGAAATTCCAGAGCTCTAAAGCACAGGAATGATTTTGAATGGACTATATTATTATTCATCCCATTTATTATCCTGGTGGCCGCCTGCAGTAAAAAGCGGTTTATTATAATGTGATTTCTCAACTGCATCAGTATGATATACCGGCAGCTAATGAAGTGTTCAGGCATCCAGAACCCCAGCTTCATTGAAATTCATTACCACAAAGATTCTGCCAGAACTAATTGCTGTCAAGGCTGCTTATGCATATGTCTTCGTTTCATTTCCCAAAAAGACAGACCTAATGCTGGGACAAACCGACGTGAAAAAAAAACCTTCCAGCCTGCAACACACCCCGGCACAATGCAGGAGGTTTCTCCAGTGAGCTGACATTCCTGCAGGGCCAAGAATAGTCAGAAGATTTGGATACCTTTTTTTTTTTCAAATTGAAATACGGCATTTATGTGCGGAGGAAATAATGATTGAGTGTGGGAGGGTCTTAAGGAAAAGACGGGGTGGTCTCTGCTGCCTCCAGCACACCCCGAATCACCAGGCTTTGGGCAAGGCATGGGGTTTGGGCTGGAGAAGGAGTCCAAGACCTGGGATTTGAAGAGAGGAGAAGGCAGGGGTGAGCAGCAGCCCCTGGCTACTGGGGTTGTCCTGGGCCCCCCTGCACCCCTGGGTGCTGAGCTCCCACCTCCAGCTCTGGCTGCCCTCGCAGCCTTCCCCGGCCGAGGCGCAGATCCTCCCTATGCCACCGAATTCATACCCACACCTGGAAGACCAAACCCTCTTTCCAAGCTGCAAATGCTCTTTTGCAGGCTTTTTTTTTTTTTTTTTTTTTTTTTTTTGCTTTAAAGACACTTTTGTGGCAAAAAGCAATAAATGCGATTTGCCGGGAAGGAAGGGAGAGGAATTTGCGAGCGCAGATGAAGTTTGTGGAGCCCGGGACTGCTTGAGCAGATTTGCCGAACAACTCCATTTCCATGATGTTTGCGCATTCCTGTTTCAAAAGTCAGCCTACGCGCGTCGCTCCAGATACGCCTTGCCAAAATGCTTGGGACTGATCCAAGGGAATGATCTTGACTGTTGCAGGTGGGTTATGGACCCCCCGAGAGGTTCCGGAGGTGTCAGGGAGTTCACTAATTACGGCTCGTTATGGCTTGTAGAGGAAGGATGCTCTCAGCACGGCGAGTCAGGGCGCTTTAGCAGGACACCTTTTCAGACACCTCCTGACATGGGCAAAGCGAACAGGGATGCGGGTTTTTCATTTCGACCTTCTGGAGTTACGTTTTGCTGCTGAGATCGGTGGGAGCAAAGCTGCCCTTCCGTGGGGCCTTTCAGCGTTTTCCGTAATGATTTCCCCGCGACTTCAGACCTCTGCAACTTGGCCAGTTAGTTCCAACAAAGCCAACTTTTATTATCTTACTGAAAAGTCTGGATGTGCTGGTATGTTGTGCTTGCTACATACATGTTTTCAAGCATTAGTCATGCCATAACATCTGCTTTTTATTGGTAATTACACTATCCCCATTTTAATAAGAGGTAATTCTTAAATTTCTCATAAAATATATATGACTCCAGGGAAAGAAGGTGAAAGGTTTTGCAAGCCTCTCACAGCCACAAGACCGAAATGAGTGGAAATAAATCCTTTCTGAGCACAACTTGTCCAGCCGCTCACGACAGCGCGTCCGGGGATGCCTGTGCGACTCGCCGTCCCTATTTCTCCTAATTGTTCGTGCTGTGCAGAACAGACCTGCAAAGTCTGTGCGCCGCGGCCCTTCTGGGTGTTATTAATGTGCTCAAAAATGGGGACCTGCTCCTAAAACTGCACGTACATGGATACCCCCTCCTGGGTATAACTCGACTGGAATTAGCGTGAAGGGGGTTCTGTGAGATCAGGTCCGAACTGGGGAACAGTAAAAGTTTGTAGGCTGTTTCCAAGTATTTTAGACACTTTAGAATTGCAAATAGGTGTCCAGATTAATGGACCGTAGCTTGTTTGCATTCATATTAATGGTAGACTCGATATAAATGGAGTTGAAATAGCGTGCCTGAAAAATGAGTAACATCTGAAGTGGAAGATATCCAGATAAAGCATCAAGAAAAAAATCTTTTGGGGCTCCATTAAAAGCTTCCAGGTTCTTCTTTCCCACTGTCTCTCTGTAGGTAAGTGCTGCTGCGCTGCTTTGGCGATGCGAGAGTTGGGCCCTGTGATTCCATAGCGCTTTTCCAGGGATTTTTCTAGCGATTCTGGACAAGGCAGTGACAAATGACACTTTTGCAAGGTCATCCCTAAATCTTTGAAAACCAGGGAGCTTTTTCAGTGGCTCCTGCCATTCAGTGAATGCCAGCAGCCAAGCCCATATGGAGCATTGTGTGCTGAGCTCATTGTTGATGCAAATGCACACAACTAGTTTTGATTAAGAACAAAACGCAGAATTGACTCAAACTGCTTTTTTTTTGTTTGAAAAGCTTCAAGCCTCTCATTATCATCAGGGTTTCTTTCAGGGCAGGAAATTGGAATTTCCATAAAATAACGCTGAAAGGCACAGGGCGAAGTCAAAGAACATTTACGTTCCTAACGAATGGAAGGATAAACATGCAGAACGATTTGGGGACATTCAGCTAAACATTTGGGGGCATGTTATGGCATGTGGATTGTTTAAATTACTCAATATATATTAAGCAGCCACGTACACAAATGGTAAAAGGGCAAAGCAGTGGGTTTAAGAGAGGCCTTTTCCCTTTGGGCAGTAACTCGTAGCTGTTCAGTACGGGATTATTGCATCCGATAGCCAAGGAGGGCTTGTGTTGTAGCGCGCCTGGATTGCATGGATTTCATGTGAACAAGGAGCTCGTTCCAGCAGAGGAAGGTCCCCCAGCAGCATCTGTAGCCCCGAGGTCACTGAGGTGGGATCAAAAAGACTTCGTGTAACCTCAGGGCTGCTCTGCTGTGTTTGGAAGGGGTGCTTGGAGGGACTCGCCGGCCGCTGAGCACAGCCAGCACGCAGGTGGTCCGGCGCTGTTTCCCATCCTCGGGATGTCCTGGCTGATTGGAAAATCCTCGTGCCAAGGGAAACTGGAAAGTGGCAACCACAGTCTTCGCTCTTTCAACGCCCGGGTGAATCTGGCTAGAGAGTTCCTTCAGTTTTATGGGAGTTTAATCATAGCCAGGGCTGGAAGTGTTCCTTACAAACAGGAGTGTTTGGTATTTCACGGTGCAAGACCCGGCTACTCTGCGCGTGATGCTGCAGGGCGGGTTTGTGTTTTCTGGGAGGAGGGAAATAAAAGGAAGGACATTTTTGCCAAGGATGACAATAAAAAGCTATATTGCAAAGACGAGCTCTCCGAAATTAGAAAACTGGGGAATTGAAGCTCCTTTGTCCCGGTTTCTCTGCATGCCTCATGGTGCAGATTTCAATAACGAAACCGGCTCCCGCTTCCTTGCGTTGCCTGCCTGCCTCCCCAGGTCTGCCGCCAGCTGTGGCACGCAGAGTTCAGGCTCATTCGATGTGTCTGGAGAGAAGGAGCACTGTTTTCACGGCACTTTTTTGCAGAGGATAAACTACGGGTGAGCAGGTGAGGGTCTGGCAAGTGGGCGACCATTGCTTTACTCTGCTCCCAGGTGATACAACTGGGAAATAAATTGTCTTAGGGACAGATACTTACAAACGTGGTTGTTGTTTCCAGAACTATCTTATAAATAAGGAAACAAGCAAACAAAAAAAAATCTTAAAATCTATTAAAAACCTAAAAGCAATTAACGTGAGGGAGATTAACCTTCCAGCCATTGGCGAAGTTGGGGATTACCGTGTGCTGCCTTCACAGCAAATGTTCCCAGGGTAACATGTTTGCTTGCAGCACCTCAAACAACCCAGTGAAACCATCGTCCTCAACAACACACAAACTACTCCTTTCCTTTGATTTGACAATTCAACCAGCAGCTACCAGCCTCTCAAGTTGTGGACTCCTGGAGTGTCAGTGGTGGTCAGAGAGTGGGGATAATCCTAGAAACATGGGAATTTTCCTGTGGGGAATATTCCCACCATTTGGGAGTTGGTGGCATGGTTTTGGGGAAGCCTTTCAGAGGAAAAACCAGGACGGGGAAAAATAAGCCAGGTTTCACCGTGATTTGGAAAAAACCTTGTGGTGGATTGAAAAAATACTGGAAAATATATTTTCTTTTGGCTGTTCCACCTCAAATAAAATATCACCATATCTGTGCAGGGCAAGCCCACGTAGGGGAAAAGTATTACAGCCAGAAACATCTAGGAACCAGAAGAAGCCTAAAGCAGAGAGCAGAGAGGGAGGATGTGTTGGGGATTGGCACCATAAGGTTTTCTTAAAACAAATCCATGCCTGCCTTCGCACTGGTAGGTGGCAGTGGAAAGAAAACTCATTGTGTGTTTAAAAAAAACAGGACATCTTCAAGAAACGTCACAGAAACCTTGAGTAGACATGAGCAAACAGCCCTGGGGGAGTCATTTGTCTTTGCTGTCAAGAGGAAAATTAAGACTCCAGGGGACGCAGAGGCTGGGTTTGATGGATTCTTGCAGCAGAAGGCAAGTGGGTCGGCATTCCTGCCCACCATGAAATAGGGTTCTTTCCCTGGAGAAAAGTGACTGTGTCAAGTGTACACCTGTGGGGAGGAGAGAGGGGATGGGAAGATAAATGGTGGAAAGTCCCTAAAATGATAAATGTCTCTTTTTGTTTGGTATTGACAGGAATAACCTCGCTCTAGAAAGATGAGCTGGGGGCTGGTTATCGCTGCGTGAGCGTATTTGTGGGCAGACCATGGTTAGTGGCTACATCTGCATTAGCTTTAGTAAGCAGATCTGAGAAGCAAGTGTCCATACTGGATGTTTTCAGGGGGGACTGATCCTGATACTGAGTGATCATTGGTGGTCCATGCATTTAGGTGAGCTGGAGCACATCATCTGGTCTCATGTCATCCAAAATCCATCCGGTTCATGTGCTGCAGCACCATTCCACGGTGCAAATCAAATTTCCATAAGTGCAGATAATTGGGATACGTGCTTCAAAATTTTTGATCCTGATGACAACCCTTATGTAAATATACATGGATACAGTACCTATCGGTTAGGAGAACATTCCTGTGATGGACGATGCCATGCAGCTCTGCAACCCCCAAACCATGCTGTATGAGACCCAGCCCTGAAAAAGAAAGAGAAAATGCAGTTTCTGTTACAGTCAAAATCCAAGAAAATAGTGCCCCTTGTATATCCTTGGAGCTCTTCTAGATCAAGTACCTTGTCAGCCTCTTAAAACACACACACAGAAGATATCTGCTGATTAATAGTCTGGATCCATGTTAGTTAACACACACCCCCCAGTCAGCTGTGCAATGTATGTTTCTGCTGGAAAACAAAATTTGACTCCTATAAGCAAGCTATTTCAGTCAGCCAGGGTATGGCGAGTCATGCCACTAGTTTCACTGAATTTTTTGCTGTTTATAATGAGATCTATTTCAACCATAAAACACAGAATCTGGTCATTAATGTTCAGCAGATTTCAGGTGAGCAATATGTGGTCTTGGGTTACTAATATTTTAAAAAAAATAAATAAAAAAAGGAAAAAACCTTTTCTGATAATATTTCAATATTGATAACTGCCAATCCTGGAAAAATACTGTAGACAGGCTCCAAGTCTTGAGGTCATCTTAAATACTATTTCAACTTCTTCATTCAATTAGAATTTCTTCATCTACTTTTTCAGTTTAGGCATTGAGGACGTACTGAAGCCTTTAAACTTACTTTTCCTGCAGTTCTCACATAATCGTGGGCTGCAGGAGGGGGGGAAGCACCACATGTAAAGAGACGTACTAGTGAGCTGCAGAGTTTGGCAAGCACAGCGATCTCTAAAGAGTCTCAAGGTGTTTATAGACATCTCAGCCACGATAGATCTTAAGGACTGGGCTTTAAATTCTCAGCACCTGCAGCCGTTTCTAGCAGATAAGAGAAGAAAAGGTACCAGTGACACAGGGGCAGGACTGGAAAGAATCGCCTGGATGCTGAGAGCAGTCCCTGAACACGGCAGTCACCTCCGCCAGTTAGACCCCAGGAAGGGACGAGCCCCTGCGTGGCAGCAAACCTCTTCATGATAGTGTCCTCTTAGAAACACGTTAAATTTCCATTGTATCCTGTGACATCCAGCCCTGAAAGGGGAGGGAGAAAGGAAAATGCTCTTTGGGTTGCCAGCCCCACCGCCACCTCCATGCACATACGGCAGCGACCAGTGGATCGTGCTTGATGGTCCGGTTAACCATTCGATTTATTTTAGGGAATATATTCTTCATTTGGCATCTGTGACTGTTTCCTATCAGGGAACGATTCACGGGTGCAGCGGCTCTCCAGCTTTGCAGTTGCTCAAGCTTCAGCTCGGTTGCCCCTGGCAAACTTTCGGTGGTGCAGCTGGAAAACAGGTCCGCAACTGCCCTTGGTGCAGCCTGAGATAGTTTCACGCTGTGGGTTTTTAACACGGGTGTCTGGTCCGTAATCACTCTCCACTGCAGCAGCAGCTGCAGGCAGCTGCGCTCCTCCAAAAAACGGGTGAAAAGAAGGTCTTGCCCTTTGGTACTGGTCCTTCTGTGACTGCCCCAGTCCCCAGCGCCAGGCTGTGCCTCCTAGCAGAGCAGGCTCGGCCACAGGAACGAGGGAGGCTGGTCCCAGCAGGATGGGCAAGTGGAGGGAGGTGGATGTAGAGTGTCCAGGAAGCACATTCCCGGGACATGACAGCACATCCCAGGGGCCCGGGGGCTGCACTTGTGCTGGGAAGGAAGGACTGGGCTTGCTTTCAGGCTCCCCTTCTCACTCGGGAGCAGAACTCCGAACACATTTTCTAAAGCCACTTCTGTGTTTTTCCCAAATTCCCTCCTCAATACTTCCACTATGATTCTGAAGGAAAAATAATCGGTAAGCGAGGGTTAGCCTGCAAACTGCCAAGAGCTCTCTATGGAGAAGGGACATTTTGTCCCCCAGCAGCTAACAACAGGGTCCTCAGGGAGCCACAGCATTCCCAGACACCAGACTAACACATTAAATAAAACCCCAGTAACACGTAAGGAGGATGTGCCCACCTGCAGCCTCGCCGCAGTCCCAGCCCGCGTGAGATGGAAAGGAGATGACATGGATCAGCTGGACACCCACTGGGCTGTGTCATCACCTTCTCGGCAGGTTCATGGTCGCTATCGCAAGGAGGGCAGGTACAGCAGGACCTGAATATCCAGCCTTATTTCAGCCGGATATACTTCTTCTGAAGTTGTGCTCACTTTTGCCCAAAAAGGTGCGTTGAGGGAAGGAATCGAGGTGTGAAAACACAGGTGAAATTTGAATTCACCTCCCGTGGTCTTCTTGCGCTAGACACCTCATTTCGGTATTCACATTTAAACAATCCAAGGCTAAGAAAATCTGCCGTTTGCTCTTCTCTGCTGAGCTATACTGGGCAGCACAACAGAACTCTTGAAAACTATGAGAATGAGATTAATTATTTTTAAGTCACAGATACATCTGAATAGATATTAAAAGCAAATGACAACTGTTGGAGGGAGCCAAGGCAGGGCATGCTCAGGCCAGAAGTGAGATTTGGAAATATACCTTCTAAATGGCTGCAGGTTCCCCTGTGACGATGGGCTTGCAGCAGAGCTCTGAGCCTGGAATTTGCTCCCAGGGAGCTGTGGTTGAATTTCTTTTTGTCACTGTTGTTTTGCAATGCCATAATAAGTGTTGGTGAATTTGCAAATCGTAAAAGCATGGACCATGGGTGGGTGCTTTCATCCAAGGGCTAGAACAAACATTTTTGGTGTCAGCCCATTCCAGGGAGATTTTCAGTGTTATAAATTAAAACCAAAAAAAA
>VYXH01012032.1:15920-57513 GCA_013397275.1 Burhinus bistriatus | reverse complement strand
AAAAAAAAAAAATTAGAAAAAGCTAAACAAGCAGCAGCTGTTTGGAACCGGGCCCTAAACCCGAAGTATATAAATGGTGTTCAGACAACTGCTTAGAGACAGTGACAAGAAAATGCTCAGCACAAGAAATGCAGGGTGATTTCTGGCTATTCTGCTCACAGGAAGCTGATTTTTGTCCAACCACAAGAAATTAGCCATTCTCAGTGACGAGAGAGGCTTCGACGACACAGCCACTGCCACATCTACCTGGTGGGCTGGACCAGTTGGAGCCCCCGGTGACAACGGGTGGCAGCTTCGAGACGCGTCCCCGGTGACTGCACAGGGATGTGGCCCAGCCTCGCACAGCAGATTCGGAAACATTTAAAGCAGCTGAATTAGGAAGCTGCCCGTAGAAATTTTAACACTGGGGATACCAAGCCAGAGATAATAAGGACGTAAGTATCAGAAGCAAACAGCCGTTGATAGCCTCCTCTCAGGGCACCGTAGACATCCATACTCTCCAAGTTGAATTATGAGCAGTAGTTTGTTTGGAAAGGTATTTGCCCTTTGGACAGCCATATTTGTGTTTTGAGCTTCGGAAACATAAATTACAGTCATTTAAACCCCAGGCTTACATTTTACTTCAATGACGTAAATGAGTTCCCAACTTTCAAAGGCCAGCTGTCCCTTACAGCAAGAGGTAGCAATTATATAAAATTCTTTTATTGCACGGAGGTATTTTCAGTCCTTTAAGTTTATGTGCCCCAGGTGAAGCAATATAAACAAACTATAGCTGTCACAATTGTGTTAATAATTGAAACTGCATTTGGGAAGTTTTAGGGATAAAACCTATAACTTTATACTGCTAAGGTGTCAAACCTTTCCAATGTAAAACAGAAGTGCAGCTGTGTAAGGCATCGGGAAAGGTTTCTGAAAAGCCAACATTCACAGACTCTTTAGGTATATAAAGGCAGTTGCTTCCAAGCCACAGCCATTAATAAGAATTGCTGGGAAAAATAAGGTTAAAAATACATTTAAACGGCTCTGGGTTTTTTGTAAACTTCAGATACACAGAGTTAAATCCACCCCTAATCCAGCCTCACTGAAATCCATATTTTACAGATGTGGATGTGTTCACGGCCGACGGCAGCAACGAAATGCTGAGGCGCAGTGTAAGCATGGACATGCCAGACAGTCCAGCCTGGCTCTCGGCTCAGGGAATTGCTCCATCAGCCCCAGTGCTGGAGTTTTCCATTGTGAATTGCTAATCCCTTGGCTTGAACTTCAAAAACAGACCAGGCAAAGCAATTGATTGCAACAGTGCAGGTACTTGGGTTTGGGGTTTTTTCCCCCCAACCCCAGTAGATGAATAGAGAAATGCCGCTGCCTTAAAAGAGCCATTTAAAGGTTGAAAGCCGACAAAAACCGTGTTAAAAATACCAGTGTACCTATGGATGGCTCTAATTTGCTGCCTCGTCTACCCTGAGAGCATGGTGCCACACACTGTGTTCCCAGCTGTGCATGCACCTGGAGCTGAGCTTATTCGGCTTTCCAGCTTTTCATTCATTTTTGTACAACAGTGACATACTGAGCTACGTGGAAGGCAGCAATTCTGCTCCGTGGCAATTTTTAGAACCAGTTTTCCTTCTGCATTCAGAAATACTGCTTTCCTTTCACCCTTACTCAGGCAAAATGTGGGAAAATCTGGACTTCTAAATCAACGCAATGATGTAACCACCACACCGGAGAGCTGCAACCAACCTGCCTGCTCCAAGGAGCGGTCACTTGCTTTGGCAAACCAGGGGGTCAGAGATGGTCCAGGAATGGTTCACAGTCAGGAACTCACCATAGCTCCTCCAACCTGCTGTGGGATGGAGGAGAGCTTGCAAGCCCCGGTCCCAAAGGAGAGGGCTGAAACCTCCTGGTGAAAGCACTGTTGAAACCAATGGCCTTTCAGTGCCACAGCTGCAGTGGTGACGTGTGGTCATGAAAGGCCTTTTGCAACCTGCAAAATGCAACAATTTTTTTTTTTTTTTTTCCTAGGAAAAGTGAAAAAACCCCCAAACCCAAACATTTACTCAGCTAGTTTGATTTAGGGACAGAAAATGCAAATGCATTCACATCCGGAGAACTGAGTCCACATTGGGATGGGCGTCCAAGCTCTTCTCTCCTGCTAAGTTCCCTACACTTTCAGCTGTCACCTGGAGAGACAGCTATTTTTTCACACAACTTTTTCTGACCTCATCCCATGAAAAAGCCAGGACGTTTGCTAAAGGCAGGCTTTCAGGACAGCAAAGCAAAGGTTTAGAGGCAGAGAAGGGAAGGTTTGGATACAGTTCACGTCTCTTGCTTGGTGAGCTGACAAGGGGGAGAATCGAACTTCAAAGGGTTCCATTGCACAGCTGATGACATTTAGGAAGAAAAGGAAAATTGTTGCTTTTTTGGGAGATTTACAAATGCCATCCATGTCCATGGGTGTAATTTTCCATCAGAAAAAAGAATTTCAGAAGCAACATATGGACCATGCAGTAAAGAAGTTACCATAGCAACCAGCCTCCTAAAAATCCCTCTGTATGTATACAGGAATCAAATGCATGTAATAATTACAGTCGTATGTCTAAAGTAATGCATAAGTCACATTTTCCTAGCATTTTTTTTTGCCTATTAAAAGTCTAATTGATGCTTCAAACATCAGCTTACTGTGCTGCCTCTCGAACCTGCATGCATTTTGCAACTGAGAGTCAAAAGCATCGTAACTGACAGTCACTGGCAACAGAGTGAAATCTAATTTAGCTAATTCAAAATATATGCTATAAGCATAAAAGAATGGTTATGGGACCAGAACGAATTAAGCTCTGGGAATACAGCTGAGATGACATTTAGGTTCAGAAAATGTTAGCTGTTAAAAATAAACAGATGAAGGGGTGTGAACGTCATAAAAGTATTTCAAAAGCAGGGTGTTTTACGAGGCAGAAGGGAGTTTGGGGGGTTACAGCCCTCCCTCCCCTCTGCACTGTGGTGGACAGACGGGACCATGGATCGTCCTCTCCCCACAGCCCCGTGCTCCCGTCATGGCCAGTTCCGAGACACACACTTCTCCTGCTCTACTTTTTTGCAGTCTTTGAAGGGATCTTAAAAGATTTCGTTGCTTGGCACAGCATGTTGCCATATTTCTATGCTCTGGCATTAGGAACCAGAGATCTTCCTTGTTGTCTGCTGGACACTCTGGAAATCTAGCAAAGATGGATTTCCAAGATGGACACCTAGGAAAACAAAGCGTCTGCTGTTGAGAGGAGATGGGGATATGGAGTCAGTGCCAAGAGGAGACCTCCTCCTGACACAACTGACTGTGGGATAGGAGGCCATCGGGTGCTTGAGTGTTGTCTTCCAGATCCTGTTTCAAAAGATGCTGGGAGGACACAACGTTTCACCATTGCCCCTGGGGCACCATCATGGCCTCTTGCCTGGCCAGAATGGGGAGCATTAATCATTAATTAAATGTAAATTTTACAAACTTGATGTCACGGTCTTCAAGCTGACAATCCTGAATGCTGAGGTCAGTTGCAACACCCAGAAGCCCCAGGAGGGGTTCAGGTCCCATTTTGATTTATCTTCAGCCAGGAAACGAATCAACTAAATGCATAACAAACGAACAGGCTCTCCCTGTCCACCAGTGTTCAGGGAGGCTCTCAGTGAGCTTCGGCACATGCTCTAACCAAGCAGTGTTAAGCTTCATCTGTTAAAACCATTTTTTCGTCACACCTGGCTCTTGTTACCGCAGGTGGGAGCTGTCTCTGCGCGTGCTCTGCCAAAATCCGCACTCCTGTTTGTGGGATGCTGCATCCCTGGTGTACAAACAAGGTTCCTGCCGTCACAGGAGCAGACAGTCCGAGGAAGGCATTCACTTCCTTTACAGAGCAAACAGTTTGAAATGCGGAGTACCTGCTCATGGCTGGGACATTTCACAGTCCCTCCTTCCCCCAGCTGCTCTTCCCCTTCCTGCTCCCAGCATCGGCTGCTGCGGACTCCGTGCAAAAGGAGCTGAAACGCAGCCTTTGACAGGTTTTGTGCGTGTTGCCTCCACTCGCATCCTTTCAAAGCCCTTCCAACTGCTCATTCTTTCACTTTTTCAAAGTGAGTTGAGCAGCTGGTGAGAAGATTGGGAAGGGTGAGGTCCTGCAGATGCCTCTTCTGAGGGAATGCATCGCTAATGCTCTTAAATGGACATTTATCCTGTGCTGAACATTGACAGAAAGTTAATAAAATCACTTTTCTAAGCCCCTCGAGCACTTGTTCTTGATGAGAGTTATTTCCATCGCAAGCTTTAGCTCTCTCCCTCTGGCTAATTTGCAGCAAAGTCGCTCAAGAAAAGACTGAGCTGTGATTCTTCTTACGTGAGCAAAGACGTATTTGTTCTCCCTGAGTGGAAATCAGTGCTGTTAGAGAGCTAGAAGACGACTTTGGCTGAACTTAAATCCTTTCTGTAGTGTGAGTGGATATAAAACCAGCTTTTGCTCAAATGTCATTTCACTCTTCGGTTGCACGGACACTTGATTCCATCTTGCTCAACCAGAAAATAAAAGGCATCTCTGGACCTGAAAGGCAGTACCTGTTCTCTGCAACGTCCACGGGACTGTAACACTTCCCTTCTGCCTGCAATGGGGACCAGAGGTTTTCTGCCCAGATGAAAACTCATCGGTTTTTCTTGTTTTCATTCTTCTGCTTAGGCAACAAGGGAGGTCCTCCTAAGCAATGAGGGTACAAATCCATGTCATGACTGGACTGGATCACCCTGCAGCTTGTCTGCTGGGGAGGAGGTTTCGGTACGTTATGCCCAGCGTGGCATGTTGAGACTTACAGCTCCTGCCTGGGAGAGAAATGAGAGAGTCCCAAAGCTTGGTGGTTACGGGAAGGTTTTCCACCTTGCTGCTTTGCTTGATGCCCACCGCTGGCAGCCCTGGAGCCATCCCCTGGCTCCTGGCCTCAACCTCGCAGGGGTCATCCTCCCAAGGCATGTGGTAGAGCAAGGCACTGTCCGCAGGGATGAAAACAGCTTGTTGCAACATTTTTTCTAGCTCACATTAAGGCATAAATGGCAAAACAGATGGCTTTTAGGAAACTTGGGCCCATGTTTGCATGCCATGGGAAGGCAACACTTGTCGCTCGCAGGGGGATTATGGTTCCACCCTCGTCCCACAGAGAATGTGCGGTTTTATGGATGATGCAAAGTTTGGTAAATGTTTCTTTGAAACGGCCGTTCCTTTCCCTTGTGGGCATGTAACATTCTTCTTGGTGGCTGGACACATAATGCTTTTTCTTAATACTTGGCCCATAAAAAACTCACTTACCACAGGGAACTCCACGTTGCCTTTTGGACTCTAACTGAGGAATACCAAGTCTGAATAGGGTAGAAATACAGTGGCGTTTTAACGTCTGGCAACAACAACAAAGAGCCAGCAACAAGAAGGGGGCACTGAGCGATGTCTTAGGGCTGGGCATTTGAGATCCTGCGCTGCTACAGGCTTCCCGCTTGACCTTGTATGAAACACACCCCTCTTGGGTCCTCAGCTTGGCACCTGTAAGAAGTAAAGATAAAAATGTGTATATGGCTGCATCCCCTAATTTCTTGTGAGAGAGAAACAATTTAGAGGCACAGAGAGGCAGGAGCCGCACAGGTCCCCCTGACACAGAGCGTATGGACTGAAACAGGAGGGACCTTCTGTTTCTCAGAAGAAATTATTGTACACACAGAGACAAAAGGTTTTTATAAACTCAGTCACCTAAAGCTGAGCTCCGTGATCTGCACGCAGCATGCCAAATGTGAGGTTGGAACATTTTGGTTCTTGTCTGTTCTGCATATCCCAATTTCTCCTGCTGAAGGGGAACGTGCCAAGGCTGATGCTGTGACCTGCGGGTTGTACGCCGAGAAAGCGGCGTGCAAAACCTGCTGCCGCCTTCTGACCTGCTGGGCAGAGTCTGTCCATCCTCAAAGCACAAGAGCCTGAGGGTCCAGACTTGCTGGCAGTATCAGGCTTCCTGGAGCTCATGGTGTGCTCATGTCTCTTCCCAAGTCAGTGTCACAACTTATGTCATCGCTTCTGGCTGCCGTTCAGGAAAGCATCTCTAGGAAAGGACTTACGCTCCTTTGAAATGAGACTTAAACGCGTGCTCAGGTGCCTCCTTGAGCAAAGAGAGCTGTGCACAGGAGAATGGTGAGAAGGTGGCAAAGAACAGGCAAGTTCCCTACAGGCTGGCATCTTGTCCGCCTCAGGCCAGCATCAGGGTGCCCCAGATCCACAGATTTACCCCCTTGGGCTTGAAGAGAGGCCGTTCATGGGACAAATTCCTGTGACCTTTCCAAAGCTCTCCCCAGGCTAGAGATGCCAGGCTTGAAAAAAGTAATTTGCCGAGTGATTTCTTAATGTTTGTGTCTTCGGGTGAGATTTGTCATGCTTTTAATTTACTACAGAAGAAAAGTGGAAACAGAGAAGGCTTTATGATTTTTAAATGTTCTAACATTTATTTCAGTGTTTCAGTTTTTATTACAATTATGTTTGTGGCAGAGGAAATTTCTCAAGACCAAGAGCTAATGTTGCTTTCAGCCACTAATGCGTTTTCAATTAGTGTCAGAGAATGCAAAAACTCTCCTTTTGCTGCTTCAGAAGTGAAGAAAAGCCTCTGGCACAGGAGTGTGCAACATTGCCACTCCCATTAGTTGTGACCGCTGCTCAAGTACACCTTCCTTTTACTATCCATTTGCCTTTACTGGGTCATGATCTTACTTTGTTGATTTTGTCTTGAGCTGGATTTCTCTCTGCAGGCTTCCTGGTGAGCATTTTCCAAAAGCCACTTGGTTCTTTTTTTAGCTGGCGTGTGAGAAGAAATCTGTTCTTTTCACGCTGTTCTGAGCAGAAATGCTGAATGTGCATCTCTTGCAACAGCTATTTTCCTTTCCTGCAACCACAGCTGGAAGTGCCAGGGTCCCCACTGGTGCAAATCAGTGTGGTTCCAGCGGCAGTACCAGCGGTGTGCAAACTGGTGTCACCAGGTGGTCTGGATCTCACTTGAAGGCTCTGTATTCTTCCATGTAACACCTGAACCTCAAATGAAATGTTTAATACATGGATTTCCTACCTCAACATTTAGCTTGCATCCACTTTTGGCATTATATGATACTTATAGTCATGGAAGTCACGCCATCCAGTGAGTTAGGTCACGTTATGACACTTCCTTGACCTCTATGTCAGCACGAGGATAGCAAACAAAATTGATTGTTTAGGTGCTGTTCTTTTACCATTGTGTTTCACACAGAAAATTTTCCATTAATTTCAGATGTCAAAAAATAAGTTGAAACGTTAAGTACCGACAGAGGAAAGGTGCTTCTTCGCGTCCTGAAGTTTTGCTTGTATAATGCTTCCCCGGCGAACACCTGTTACTTAAATCTTATGGTTTTCACCTCAAGAATATCTTCCTGATGCTTCAAATGTGTGGCTGGGTTTGCGGTTGCCTTCCGTCGTGGCAGACAGAGCTCGCACCTCGGCGGAGCGCAGGCAGCCCCGGTGCCTGCTGGAGGGAAGGCTGTGCTGACCCCCCGGCAGATGTGCGCGGGGCTTTGATGTGGGCGACGCCGGGTTGCAGGCAGCCCTGCCCGCCCCTTCCATCTGCGGAGCCGAGGCTCTGGGGAGCGCGGATGTCAGACCTGGCCGCACAACAGACGCCGCTCAGCAGAGGGAACGGAAACCCCCGAGTAAACAGCTTCCTCTTGCTGCTCTGTGATCACCTAGAATATTTTCATCCCAACTATTGTAAGTTAAGATGTGACTATATTAAATAAAACGAACACATGTGGTGTTCTCAGAGGTGCGGGATGCGGCCACCACATCTTGATTGAATTAGGTAGGGCTCAGTGTCTGTACATGGTGTATTAATTCACAAGCAGCACGTTGGGAAGGATCCTCCTGGACCAGGATGTGAACTTTGATATGACCTTCTCTGGTCGTGCAGAGCCATTTGCTGCAATACGTGTCCAGACACGTTGGACTTGCAAAGGTTTTTTTCCCAGGTATGTGGGTTGGGATAGATGGTAGGAGGTGAAAACACCGAAAGACTTGCATCAGTCCCATCATATAGGTAAAGAGAATAGGGACTAACGGGAGTAAAAACAGCTGGACTCTGAAGGCTGAACAGCCAGGATGAGGAAAATGGCAGTATCCTGGCAGTAAGACAAATGGATTCGTATAAAAATGTAAGAAAGGCTACAGTGGGAAAGACTGAAGGTTCAACTACTCCGGGAGCCTGCGGTCAGCTGTAGCCAACCCCGCACATCTAAGGATCGCAGAGGCCAGACTGCAGGAACAAGATAAGTGTATGCCCCCCTGGTTTACTTTCCCAAGTTGCAGACAGGGGTTTTTTAATTATTTTATTTTAAAACTCCCTGTCTGTCACTCTGTTGTGTTCCTCTGCTTCCTAAAAACATCTTGCATCACTTCATGCACCGATGCGTTCGAAAGAGAGACTGACAGGTAGGATAACCAGCCCGACCTGGTACCTAACCCCGTGCAGCTCAGCAGGGCGCGTCCGGACTTCCTTCCCTTCGTTCCCTTTGTTGTCTTCATTCCCGAGTGCAGAGGGAGGGAGCTGTGGGGCTCAGGGACAGCAGCATTAGTCACCTCCATACCAAGGCCCTTGGAGCTGTTTTGTGTTTGTGAAATGTTGGGATGAGTGTTTGGTTTCTATTGGTGACATAAATCAATGTCACTGCCTTGGCTCTACTTTTCCAGAACCAAGAATTCCCAGAAAAAGGGAACCCCGCTGCTGGGTTGTATAATACAAACATATAATCCTGTTGACCACATGGTACTTCCAACACTGGATATTTTTTTTCTCCAGGATACAACCAGGATGCTGATGAAAACAACACATGGAAGACCTCAGGATAAACCGCAGTGCCTGCTGAAGAGTACGTAGCTCTGGTCTGGGTCCTAAAGCAAACGCAGATGCATCTAAAACAATTATCAAAGAAAAACAACATGTGGCTTGAGAAGGAAAGTGTATATGTGCCTGCAGGCTAATGGCTGGCTGGTCTAGCCTCTGGGATTAACTTCCAGACTTTGCATATGAAGAAGCAACGTCTAGTACGAGGAACCGGGGCTGAACGTAGGAGCGGCCACGAAGGGAGTGTTGAGTGCTGTTTCTCCTGCTGAGGACAGAGAGGAGCCGCTCCTCTCCTCCAGCTGGGGAGACCTTCCCACATCCCTGCTTCGCTGACTGGTGAACCAGAGCGGAGTGCCTCAGCCTTCAGACAGCCAACCCCGGAGCCCTCCTCTATCTCGATGCATTGCAAAAACTCCCAACGAAAGGTGAATTGTGAGCGTGGCAACCAAAATGTGGGGAAAAAAAAAATAAAAAAATCATGCCTCTGTTCCTCAAACCAGTGCTCTCTTGTCTGGAGGGAGTTGAGGAGCAGCCTGTTTCTCCTGCTGCCAGTGCTGAGGGCAGCCCTGGGCTAAGGCCACCACAAACACCATCAAAATATTTTGACAGACTTTAAAATGCAATTTCTGCAGGGAAAAAAATCCTTCTTCCAGGTTATGTCACAACAAATGGCAAACATTTTTCTCAGCTATAAAGCTGAATATCTCATGGAGCTTTTTAATGGGCAAATTTTGTACTGATCACAGGTGATACATTACAAATATCCAGAAACAGGTCCAAGCAGACAGATGAAGAGAAAACGTGATTTTTTTTTAGCAATTCACTCAATGGAGAAACCAATGCCTGAGCACAAGAATACTGCAAGAAGAAAATTTAAAAGCAAGTCCTCAATCTAGCAGAAACCTTCCAGCCCAGCTTCATGCTATTCAGTGTGCTGGGTGGCACCTACCACTGCCTGCTCTGGCAGCATTCTCCCCTTTTACGAACATGGGTTTAATTGTATCTGTTGGTTTTGATTCCTGTAATTTTTCAGAGGAAAGCACTAAGGAACTATAAGCGGATGGGAGATTATTTGGTTGGGAGGTTGGGATTTTTTTCTTCTTTTTCTTTATTTCTGTCTCAAAATATCTCTGGCTATGTATAAAGTCCTTTTCCATTACATTGGTCATTCAGTAAGTTCTTAGGAAATTTCGGTTTGCCTTGTGATATTTGCCAGTTTGCTCCATGGAAAACTATATTTTTGGGCAGGCTGTAGAAATACCCAAGAATTCACAACACACATTTCAACATCCTTCAGCTGGAAGAATTTTGGAGTGACAGCAGGTCTGTTTTCCGGTCTACGCAGTGAGCTGAACCACCGTCCTACAGCCAACATCTCCCTGCGTTCAGCCTTGTTTCTGACACACCACCAAGCACTGGAGCTGAAAGCCAGCCCAGGAGTAACCCTGCATTTCTGTGCACCAGGTCTGATGCATGTGGGGACACAGGTCAGATGCTGGCCCAGGAGCCAAACGCAAATAGCCACAAAGCATATCAGACACAGACTGTCCTAAACTGGACGGGAAGTTATTTAGCAGAATCAAACTTTAAAAAAAAAAAAAATTCATTGGTGGATTGTACCTTCTTTATTTTAATACAATTTATTTTATCTTGTCTTTTACCTACTGGCAACTCCTGCTGTTCTGGGTAAATGCACGGAGCAGAGCATAGTCTGATGAATTCTGATTTCTCTGAGTATATTTTCAACATTTTCCTATTTCCGCTGAAAAAAATGGTGGTGTAAGGAGGTTGCTGACTGGAGCAGCATCAGAGGTGGGATATTCCCAGATGGCCAGCGTTTGGTCCCATTTCCCAATCTGCCTGAGCGCTTCTGGGGATCGCACCTCGTACCCCTCCAACGTGCCCTGTGTAGTATTAGACCAGCGGTGCCTAATGCACCAAATTTCCCAGAGCCTGGCCTCGCTCCTGTGGTGGCTTAAAGGGAAACCAATTATCTTCACCCATCACAGAAAAACAGCTTTTAAGTGCCATCCATCATTTATCCAAATACCTCATTCCTGGCATTTGCTCAGGCACCCTCCCTTGCCAAATAAAACTCTTCTCCTTGAAGGCTGAGGCCGGTGATGAACCTGGGTGTCTGTCTTTAAACTGGATTACGGCTGTCACAAGTGATGTATCCTAGGAAAATCATTTCATCCTCCTATTTCTGTCTGTTCACCAGTACTTATGCAGACAGGTACTGAAATACTGGAGTACTTGAGCAGCTACAGGTGGGGTTTGGGGTGGAGAGTCAAGGCTTCATTTAACTCGACTTTGGTAACTTACACGTATTAGTCAAACAGAAAAAGCTGTCTTGTTATTTAGGGATCAGAATGATCAGAAAATCCACAGTGGATTTTTTTTTTTTTTTTTTTTCTTGCTAAGAAGTTACAACTGCACAAACCAAACTTTTCTCAAACTTCATTTAGGATTAAAATTAACTAATTCTTCCCTGGAGATTCCTGTAGCAAACCTGTCTCCTCTCCAGTCCCTCACCTACAACCGTAATTAGTGACTGGGGAGCAGGAAGGGGACGAATTCTTAAATTAGGCTTGAGATAGCAGATAGCAGCCTGTAAATTAGAGTCTGCCCAAGCGGCTGCTCTCAGCAAAGACTTCATCTTTGGGGATCTTTTTCATTGGAGAAATCATGAAATTCCTCTCATCACAAACTTACTTTCTGAGGCCCTGATCCAAAGTCAATAGACGTCAGGAGAAAACTGCCGTGGGCTGACCTCCATGGCCGTGCTTTTTGCTGGTTGTCTATATGATTTCCAAACTGATTTTCGTGCTGATCGTTTTCTGTGTTGTGTGCCTGAGCCTTGCTGACGTTTTTTAGTTTCAGCTGAACTGGTGCAGCCACCTTTAGGGAAAGAGTCTTGCTTTTGCCCCGTACCCAAAAGAAAATAAAAATGCAAGTGTTTTTACTACAAATTCCCGAGACACCAACCTTTGGAGACATACCCGAGTTGGGATGAAGAAGCCATCTAGGGATTAGGAGTCAATGCCGTAAAAATCAATGTTTCTTGGGAACATGTCTTGAAAAAAACCCAAACCCGCAGGGCTGAGCATTGAGTTTAGCCCGTTGGGATGTATCAGGGGACAGTCCCGGGCACCCAGGGCAGTTCCTGGCATGGATGAGCCGGGGCGGGACAAGGGCTCTGCGGGCTTAGGCAGGAGATGCAGGTGGGCAGCATCCTCTATGTCACCAGCACAGCCAGAAAGTGACAAAAAGTGGATTTTTTTAAAGCTTCCAAAAAAGCCATTTGTTCCTCTGCTATCTAAATTTAAGAAAATCAAGCATCCAAATCCCTAGGATTTGCTAATGCCCCTCAGTGTATGTACTTTCTGACCAGACTTTGAATATCTGAAATGACTAAATATCAAAAGCAGGAAAGTGGATTGAATAGAGGCATTCTAGCCTCATAAAAATCCCTCCTGTGCCTCTTCCACCCATGAGCTTTAGCACCATATAGCTTTTCTTTAAAAAAAAAAAAAAAAAAAAATCTGTTCCCATATTTAGGTTCCTCTCCTCCTGTGAATCATAGTCAGATGATTTTCGAGGACCTTTCATTCTCTCTCTGCCTCACATGTTAATCCAAATCTCCTTTCTTAATTAAACTTTTACTCTACAAGAGTCTTTAACCTCCGTTTCCAAGTGGCAAAATCAAATCCAGCTCCTCTTGATAAGGAAAACTCATTTCTGGTTGATTGACAAGTTTAATTAAATACCAATATTTTCTTTTAATTGCTAGATTATTACCAAGACAGCAGCTTCAAGGATTATTACGGGTGTACGAGGGAATGGTACCTAAAGACTGAGCTGTACAACTGGTTCTTGCTTTCTGCTTTCCCTTTCCCAGAAGGGGCTGGATCTGCTCAATGTTACATGGAGGAGCAGTGTAGGGGCAGGCTCCGAGGTCTGCTCACACTTGATTAAGGCCACCGACCTTCCTGTGCTTAACTGGGGTCCTGAGCATCCCTATAGACACATACACGGTCTCTCTGCAAGGACACTGAACACCCCCTTCTGCTCGCCCCCGCCTGCAGCCCCGTCGAGCTTGCTGGGCCTTGAGGTTTTTTAATTTGCTGAGATAAAAGATGTAAGCAGCCAAGCCGTGCCAAGCCTTGGTCCAGATATATCTCTGTTTACGCTGCAAATTGCAATTAATATCCGAAAGATGGCAGGATGGAAACTGCATTATGAAAAACATCCCGTCCACATTCCTGGGGCTTCTCCGTGTTACGACACTCGGCAGTGTTGCAACACAGTGTTGGTTGTTCGAGAAAGTGGAAAAACCTGGTTATGGGTCTATTGCACCATTGTACGTGCCAATAGCCATTATCTTTCCAAAACCATCAAACGTCTAAAGAAAACAGGGTGACCACCGTAGACCAGGGATTCTCTAATTGATTCAAACTTCATTTGCGATGAATCACTGCTTATTTTAGTTGCAGTCTGCAAACAGGCGTAAGAGTAATCATGTACATATGTGAAGCCTCATTTTCAAGGATTTATTCTCAACACTAATTTTAATAAATTATTCGCGAATAGTAGGCAATTACAACTGTCTTTTTTTCCCCAGGTAGTTACACTTTACTTTGTTAGATTGTTATTACAGAAAACAACCTAACCACAATAAAAGAGGCTGACAGGTCTTTTCTCCAACTAAGCCCTTCCCCTGTTGTCCTAATGTTATTTGTGGGGTGTGAGTCAGACATTGGTTTTGTATGAAAAATAGAGGAAAAGAGCTGAATCACATGAAAGGTATCATGGTAATGGTCTTGGTGACAGGATAAAGCCCCAGGAGCCAAGTCCGATAAACTTCCCTAACAAGACCTTCCACTGTCCTCCATAGACCATATAATATGGCCTCAGATAGGAAAGCTACTAAATAACTCTTTCAAAGAGCAATTACATCCCAAAGCTCCCTATCTTGACCAAGATATTGTCGTGATGCCAAACTATTCATCATACCCTATTAAGAAGTCAAAGCTGGAAATTCTCTTTAATTTGTTTATGTATCTTAGGAAACTGTTTATGGTTTCCCATCTATTAAAGAAACACTATTTACTATGTATTAACTGGGCTGTAGTTTTTGTATGGTCTTTACTGTAACTTTGATGATATACAGGAATGAGATACGCTGGGGGAATCCTGATCACTGACCAAAGAGACGGAGGGCCCTTGGTACCTCTCCTAAGCTTGTTTCTGACCAGTCCATTAAAACCTCAAGCCACAGGTTCACTGAAGCAGGAACTGCATGGTGAGGTGAACGTTACTTATCACTAAAAGCAAAAGAGCCTGGCTCCTGGTTCATCCCGACACGAGCTGGCAGGGAAGGGCAGTACCGTGTCCAGAAAATATAATTCAGAGAGCCATTCCCTTACACAGACCTTTGAGATCTACTTCATTTTTTATACGCTTATTTGAAGGATACCTTAACCACAGATTTTCAGTTATGATTCTCACTAGGCACCTTCACCAAATTTGCATCCATATAACATATGGCTGTGATTAGGTTATTATTTCATCTGTTCTTGCTTTTCACAATTAAATGTGAACTCAATGCTGGCAAACAATCCAGATATTCAAATAAGTGGTCTCCTATCCTCCTTCTGAAATCCTGAGATTGCCACAGCCTCTGGGTTATTTCTCCATGTCAATACACCCAGGGTTCAGTCCACATGATGCCAAGGAAACATCACAGGCCAAAAGGGTTCATGATAGTATTTTTATAAAGTTAAAAACACTGACCGCTGATAATTTCCATGAAACAACCTTGACACCGCAAGAGACATTTCCAAGGCAATGTAAGAGATTTCAGCTATAACTCTCCATTAAATTTAACAAAAGCCATGAGACTGACTCTCCACATATGTCACAGACTTAAAGATGATCCAGAGGCTCAAAATTCAGCTTTCAATTTAGGTGATGTATTTTATGGCATATTCCCCTATCGCATAACTCCATTAATGTGCTGTTGGTTTTCAGTTTCGTATGCACTCTGGGCTGAGCTGTTAAGTATTTTGGAGCATGAGCATATAGGACATGCTAATAGGGGTGATCTTCGTACAACCAAGCTGCTCTTCCTTTTTTCAGTAGATTTGTTTACTAGTTCTCCAATATTTAAANGCTCTGGCCCTCTGAGCGTCTTTGTGGCCTCCTCTGGACCCATTCCATTTTCTCATTCAGCTTTCCCTGTCCTGTCGGTGATGCAGCAGCACTCAGCCCCAGTTCCTCAGCTGGCACCCAAGGTGGAGGGTCCCAGAGAGCCACGTTAGTTCACGGAGAACTGCATCCCACTCCCCTGGAAGCACCAGTGCTGCCCTCCCCATGAGAGCCAGCCCCACCTTGCAACCTCCAGGCAAAGGCGTTTGGATGGGAGGAGGGGTTCTCCCTATGCTAGCTCCGAAGATTCGGAGCGAACCCTGAGCTCTTGCTCAATACTGCGAGGGCTGAGTGTGTGAGAGCGGTATCTGATACGCTAATTAGTGAAAATGGTTTCCTTTCCAACATCCTGTTATTTTAGCCGCACGGTGATTTACTGATGTTAAAAATTGGGTTTGGCAGGTGGAGTCTTCCTTGCTGCTGGTAACTGCCAGAAAAGCAGGTGTCTTGTTTCTGGTTTTAAGAGGCTTTTTGGTTTTCTTTGCCTGGATACTTTTTTTTCTTTTTGAATTTACCTTCCCTTCCTTCATGGCTTTGTTCTTTGCAATTCATATCTTTTTTTTTTTTTTAACTAATCGCTGCTTTTGGAACGTTTCCATATTTGACTGTCGCTGGTATTTAAACAACTTCCTAATCTCTAGGATTTCCTTTCGTCTGTAAATCACCTTTAAAAACCCAGCAATCCCTTATTATTTCCTCTTTCATTTTCATTGTTTCATCTATAACAAGCAACATTAAATCCAGAGAGCATTTAAGACCAATTTCAATTTCTGCATGGAAAAAAACCCCCGACGTTTTTTCAACCTTGAAGTAGGATTTTTGCCAGGGGGAATATTTGTTCTCTCCAGTAACGCGGTGACATGGTGCCAGTTCAGTCTAATTTCACATGGGGCCAGGAAAGATTCATCTAAATGGCTGCGATATTCATTCAGAGTTTCTTTCGGAGAGTGTCCTAAATAAACTAAGAGCGGCGTGATGTCCGCTGAGCTGTTTCCTTCCTCCCAGGGAAATAGGAGGACTGTACTTATTTTCACAGGTAGCAACAAAAGAGACCATCTGCTTGGCTATTTTATAATCAGCTTATTTAGCTGCATGTGGTCACCGCAGGAGGCTTCAAACGTGCCCCCCTGACGCCGATGGCCGGAGGGGAGCCGCGAGGTCTGCGTGCTCTTTGGGATGGGGACCAGCGTCCGCCCCTGCATGTTCCACCCCATGAGTGGTCCCTTTGGCTGCGCCCGTAGCTGATGTTATTTGCACGCATCGTTATTTGCAAAAGCTGGGCTGGGACCCGAAAGGGCAACAGGTGGGGCGAGAAATCGGCAAAGTGGGCATCGCAAGGGGGAGAGAAGGGGGGTATGAGTTTTCTTGGCAATTGGTTACCTGCAGCCTTCAGAGATGGAAGGAGCCCGACAGTGTCAATAATTGCAGTAATCAAAGCAAATCACATCTTGCCACTTGCCTAGATGACATTTTTCTCCCTGTACGTGAGAAAAGAGATCAATTTTCTGGTTGCGTTTGAAGATGATGATTTCAGAGATTTTTGCAAGAGGATTAGTTACACATTTCAACTTCCAGTGCTGGAAAAGGAACTCGTATGGAAAAGAGAAATTTAGAGCTTTTTGTGTGATTTGCAAGAACGGTACGGAGAGCTGGACATAAGTCAGAGAAAAAATGGACCCCGTGTATATCAGATCATTGGTATCTTTAAAAGAGCAATTGTGCTTTGAAGTACAACAGGAAAATAGAGAGTTTTATCTCAATGAGGTATGAAGATAATTGCACTCAGGCGCTTTAATCAGCGTGCTTCAGATTTAAGCAGATGGATACAGAGGGCAAATCTGTGAAGGATGAATTATTTATTTTGGGCACACTAAAACTTTGTCTCTTAAAGGTCATCAAACTTTCAACAGAATTGACAAAGTCTGCTGCATATGTGAATGCGATTAATCTTCTCATTAGTGAGAGGCAACATTTTCTTTTGAACTTGATATGCCTGGTAGGGGAACAAAAAAAAAATCCAGAACAAAATCATTTATGGAAAAGTACAGCTGAAGAGCATCTGTTTGTCTTACATCAGTGGTTCTGCCCAATTGCTTAAAAAAAATTAAACTGGAAACCTTACAGCAGGATAATATGTTCTGTCCAGTAGGCAAAAATATTTGACATATCTATCATTTTTAATAGGATTATTAAACTGAAAGCCCCCCCCCCCTCAGTCAAGCAGCATTTATCCATTAGTATGATGCCTCTTTAGTGGCTGGCTAAGGGACTTCGGTGTCAAAGGCAATAAAAGAGTCATTTACACCCTGTACCAGAAATCAGCAGTGAAAAAAGAAGAATGAAATGCCATTGTTCATAATTGACTTCAATGAGACTGCTCGCATGGGTAAGCTTAAACACATGCAGGAATGGCTTTAAACGATTTACGATACTTTGCATTTAAATCAGACACGGGTCAAAACTGGGCCCCCCGCTTGAATTTATCCATCTGGATCCTGATCAGTGGGGCCAAACTTTCATTTCTGAGGTTACGTTGCGTTTCAGACGAGGCGGGATGCTCATCCGCAGAGGGTTGGGATGGCGGTTACGCTGCCAGCGCCACCCAGCTGGAATTTCCAGGGGGATTTCACACAAGTGAACTCGGTGCATGCCCACGTGCCAAAGGGGTTTACAGGCGAAGGTAACTCAGACCCTTCCCTGTCAGCACAGGGAATCAATGGAGGAAATAAAGAAAGAAACTGCATTATTAATGGAGTTAAATAAAGAGATGAAGGCTCATGAATGATTAAAATGTTGTGTCACTCGGTGAAAGAGGCCTCCAGTGGGTACACTATAGTATGGGACCACAGACAGGAACACTCTCGATAAAAATTTGGACGAGGCCTCACGGTGTTTTGGATTTGTTCACTGTGCTGTCGGTGCCCCAGAAACAACTGAAAAACTCATTTCATGGTCTTTCCCAACAAGTAAAATAAGGATTTTTTTTTCAAAGTACTTTGAAATACGCAGCTGAAAGATGCTCAAGGTAAGTTATGTGGCACTAGCTGTTTCCAGTAAAAAGCAGTTTCTATTACTTTTACTGAAGAGTAACTTATTTTAAAATAAATACTATTTTAAAAAACATTTTATGTGATTGCTTTTGCATAAAACCTCTTTAATCTATTTGCAGAAGGCAGAAAGAGCTCTGTGATTTTTCAGCCAAACAACTANCTTTCCCAACAAGTAAAATAAGGATAATAATTATCTTTCTTTTTTTTTCAAAGTACTTTGAAATACGCAGCTGAAAGATGCTCAAGGTAAGTTATGTGGCACTAGCTGTTTCCAGTAAAAAGCAGTTTCTATTACTTTTACTGAAGAGTAACTTATTTTAAAATAAATACTATTTTAAAAAACATTTTATGTGATTGCTTTTGCATAAAACCTCTTTAATCTATTTGCAGAAGGCAGAAAGAGCTCTGTGATTTTTCAGCCAAACAACTAAATGAGCTAATTAGGGACAGAACAAGTCTTCCTCCATCAGGCTTCTTAGCGCATTATAGTAATCCCGACATTCAGGCCGTTTGACATTAACGAATGCCTTAAGAAATCCTCCATGGAGGGATGGAGAGAGAAACAAGAGGAAGAGCCACACAGGCGTGGGCACGGCTCTGCGAGCAAGAGCCACCAACCAGGAATTTGGTCTTTTTTTTCCATCTAGACATGCCCAAGGCTGCGGAGCAGCGTCCTCCCAGGTCGGGAGAGCACTTTGCTCTGGGGACCAGGTTGAGGCGGGTGTGCCAGTAAAACCAGCATTACTGGAGGTAGAACCAAACTGGCTACACAGATTTTGGTAGGTGGTAGATGTCCCATCCCTGGAAACATTCAAGGTCAAGCTGGACAGGGCTCTGAGCAACCTGATCCAGTTGAAGATGTCCCTGTTCATTGCAGTGGGGGTTGGACTAGATGGCCTTTAAAGGTCCCTTCCCACCCAAACCATTCTATGATTCTGTGATTCCATGATTTTATGGGAAGATGTTATTCCTTCCTAAAGAGTAAATGAACAGGAGCTGATTTGGTGTCTGGCTTTCATTTTACCACTTAATTCCTCCACAGAGAGCAAATGTTGAATCCTCACAGCCCGAACCACAGCTGACCTCCACCATCTCCCACAAACCACCCACCAGACACTTCTGAGAGGGTAAGGATGAGGACACGCCATGTAGCCAACCAGCATTCAAAAATACAGATAACATCTTCATGCTACTGTCAAATTAAGGATATTATGTGACTACTGTACGTGAAGGGGGGCAATTAATTTAATTAAATAACTGATAACATTCCTTAAAATTACACCTCTTCTCTTTGTCTTCTCTGCTTAAAAATCAATAGGAAATTACAGTCTAAGGTACCTGAATATTAAAACTCAGAGATTCATGTAGAATAGGAAAAAACCTGAGATCTGAGCAATTACTCAGATGACACAGTTATTGAGTTAATGACACAGACCTGAGTTGATTTTTATTCTTGGAGTGGGGCCAGGATAATATTAATAGTTACTTTGGTGACTCTAATAACAGCACAGAGTCTTCATTGTGCTCAGCAAAAGCAAACATTTTAACAAACGGTACCTTCTTTTTAATTGTGTGGACTGCAGCCTTACTGCCTCAAAGCCCGACATAACACATGTTATAGTGTGAGTTCCTCTCCACTCAGGAAAGTATTTCAAGATGTACAAAAGTACCTTTTTTAATCAAGAAGTGAGCAACATAAAAGGCCGTGTCTATGCGCTAGCTTGCCTTTCATAAATAACTACTCCGCAATAGTTTCTTAAATGGAGTTGCACAAAAAAATGCCGCTGCTATTTCAAAAACCTGCATCCAGCGTAAGTGCTGCCATAAAGACAGCTTTGTCTGGAACCCAACCTCCTAGGAGGAACATGTCGCAGAATTTTTTGGACTTAGGCTAAAATGAAAAGCCCTTGGCCGCTCCGTTTGCAATGATATGGTTTAGACGGGGGCAAAAAGCTCAGCAAAGCACAGGGACACCCTGGGCACCCCAGGAGACGGGGCTGGTGTCAGTCCAGCTCTGCAGCTGGCACGGTCCAGGTCGGGCATTTACACAGGTACTTACAGCACCCTCTGAAGGCTTAAATCGGCCTCAAAACGACAAAGCCGGGAGAGCTGTGGCATCGTTTGCGATGGAAAACTGGTCCGAAAGGAGTCTGCTGAGCATCCTCCAACCTGGAAATCCCCCAGCCCCATGGCAGGGCATTGGGCAGGGATCTCCCTCACCACTGACCTGCCCCACGACTATCCAGATTGATTTGCAGCACAAACCTAGCACAGAAACACTCAAAACTCAGCTCTGAGTTGCTGTGCGTCTACCGGGACCAAAGCAGTAATTAAAAAAATGAAAGATCTGCTGCCAAATACCACGGCGCGGTGTTGTTTGCACGGTGAGGGCTGAGCAAAGCAAGCTTCAGAGGCTGTGTTCTTTGCAGAGATTTTCTTTCTTAAGAGAAGATTGCAATCAAACTACCCTGGGAAGAAAAGGGCCTTTGAACGGCATACTTAATAAAATTCTAAATTTAAATTTAAACACACACACAAATCATTTCTGAATGTTTATTTCATTTCACAACGGGAAAATCCCCCTTCCTTTGGTTAGAATTATTACCTTTTAATGGGTACCAGAAGATTTGATCATCGCCATAATTTTTTCCAGGATTTTTCTTCCTTTGTGTGCCCACAGTGTTGCCTTGTTTTGCTCTTCGCAGTAGTCCCAGGAACGTGCCCTGTATTCAGTGGGACAAACAACTGGGTGGTTTCAGCAGCACATGAAACTTCCAGCCAGGTTGGAGTAGGCAATCTAGGCAGAGATTTTAGACTGGGGATTAGAACTAAAATAGAGTGCAAAACAAAGGAATAAAAGCTAAAGAGTTATTATGAGCAATTTCTTTGATATAAGGTGCTGCACATAACAGAGAATGACTTTGTGATTTATTGTCATTTTGGAGGTACCACATCTGAGACGCCTGAGGTTCCTCTCTTAAAAAGTAAATCCAAACTGGTGTGACAATTTCTGGACTGAGGTGACATACAGCTGATGATTTCTGGTTGCGTTTTCATCATAGCAGCTAGGAGACGTGACGCGTTCCTGGTGTGGGCATGCAGATCCCCCACATTGGAGCTGGGGAGCAGGGGAGCACTAAAACAGTCCCTACGCCAACGACAGGCTGAGCTGGGAAGCCAGATTGACTTAATTTACTGCATGGAGGAGGTCTGGAAAGTGGAAAATTACCCAAGGCTGAACAAAGAGGCTCAGCTGTAGCCATGGGGACACACAGAGGGGCCGAGCACCACCCAGGACGACTGGGTTGGGAGGAAGGACACACAGACATGCTGCTGTATGGGGCTGGCTCTGCTTTCACTGGGGAACCGGCATGGTTAAAGCAAGCTGAGCTGGGCAGGGGCAGAAGCTTTCAGCTATTTTAAGGAGAAGTAATAAGCTGCAGGACAAGTATCTTAGAATTATAGAATCGTTTAGGTTGGAAAAGACCTTTAAGATCATCTGGTCCAACCATTGACCCTACTCTACCAGGTCTGCCACTAAACCATGTCTCCAAGCACCACATCTACACGACTTTTAAATACCTCTGGGGATGGTGACTCAACCACCTCCCTGGGCAGCCTGTTCCAATATTTGTGGAACATTCTTGGACAACCCCAGGAGGGTTTGACCCCTATGAATATGCCAGTACATGGATCAGTAGTACCGTGTTTAAGCACCCTGAGGATGCCCAAATTTTCCCCAGCCCCACAACTGAGAGCTATGGGGAGCAAAAGCAGCCAAGAGATGCACATGCAGATATGGGAAACCTGGTATAACAGCCAGGACCTCTTGGCTCTTTTCATTTAAATGAAGTAATTAACTCTCCTAAATCCCATCCTCACCCATCTCCTGGCACAGAAAGGACATTCCCATTTATTCTATGAGATACTCAAGACTGTGATTTAAAGAAAAATCAAGGGTCTTTACCCTTATCTTGGTGCCCTTGTCAACCCCACCAGTGTAATAGGATTTCCTTGGATTGCTGGAGCAATTTTATTTCTTACTGGTAAATCAGACTTCTCTCCAGCTACCACCTGTTTATCATCTGCCTGACATAACATTTTTTTAACCAAGAAATTATTTTTAAATCACTTTTTTGGTCAAGGCTATCATTGCTTAAGAGCGGCAGTTTACAAACAGATTGCAGTTACAAACCCTTGGAAATTGGGCAATGGGAGATTAACACTCTATAAAGGATAAGCAAACACATGGGAAGTGGTTAAAATGGTAGGAAATGAGGAATTGTGAACACATGCCCTGGCAGCATCCAGAAATTTGTTCTTAACCTTCTTTCATCCTCACCAGCGAAGCCTCGCCGTGCCCCGGCACTGAACCCTGGCAGGCGCAGCCCGTGCTCCTGCGGCCGTCCTGCGCTTGCACGCAGCCGCACCGCGGAGGGAGAGATTTATTTATACTGCATGGGGACAAATTCCCACCTTTCCCTGCTTTGAAGTGGGCCGCTCTCTGCACAGCCACAGGGGCATCCCGGCAAACCGTCGGAGCAGTTGGGGTCTGGAGAGAATCTTCCCTGCCCAGACCCACTCCCGGCTTCAGGAAGAGTTTGCAAACATGATATGTTTGATTTTATCTGCTTGTTTTCACTTTAGAGGTGCAAGAGAAGAGGACAAAAGAAAAATAAAGCCTTTCAAAACCTTTCTCTTTTTTAGTGTGGCTACTGATATCAGAAGGTTAACCAAAACTCTATCAGCCTATACAGAAATCTCAGACATGTATGATCTTATGTAGACCAGCAGCCAAATTTCTACTGCCTGTCAAGCTGATGTAAATCTGATTTTCTGCAACTAAATTATGGGAGAAAGAGAAATTCCCCACATGCATGAGCTTTATTCCCAAACCTGGAGGGAAGAAGCTGCCTGCACTTAACTAGTCTGTGACCTGACGTCGAAGAAGAAAAACTTAAACACAGAATGTGTCCTGTCTGTGGGTGAGGAACAGCGCTTACAAGGCAATAATCCCAATGCTTTTCTAGTTGAGTTGCTGAAGGTTTAATCATTGCTAGGAACTCAATTAGCCACTGTTATTAAGCAGCCAAACAGACTGAATGTCAGAGCGGAAATATTTGATGTATTCTTAACAACTTGAAATATTCCAAAACAACCCTACTTGGGGTATATTATTCCTGCTGAGTTGTCAAAATCCCTCAGCTATTGCAGACCTGCCAGGAGCCTATGGCTAGGTAACCTCAAACACAAACATTGACCAAAACCCCAAGTGATGTCCTGGGAACCACGTGAGCCGCTCGAATCCCTAAGTTTTTCGACTTGCAGGAGGACCTTGGCTTTTCAGGAATTCAGAGAACGTGTTTGGAAGCCCTTTGCTACTTTACAGTTAGAAGCTTACTGAGAAAAAGGAAAATGCAGTGGGGGAGCATGGTTCCCCCAGCAGCTGTGCAGGGGTGCGATCCTCTGGGAAAACTGGCGCGGTGGGTGCTGGTGGAGCCCCGATGCACTGCAGGCAGCTGCCCCCGCTCCCCCCCCGCTCCAGGTTTCCTTCCCAGATAATTTGGTCTCTGTATAATCTCATGCTGGCTGATGCACAGGGTGGTTTGGAAGCCTCACCAAACCCATGGTTGATTTTTTTTTTTGTGCCCAAAGAGTTAACTCACGCCAGGGAGGCTGCAGGGTGAGGGCGGTGGGAAGCTTCCCCTGGTGCTGGGTGTAGGAGAGAGGCAGCGATGCTCCTTATTCATCGTTCCTGTGGCTCCGTTTCTAGGAGCTACATCCCAAAAGCAGGCAAGGAAAGACCAGGGAAGGGTTCACCTGCTCTAGGTGAACCTGCTCTGGCAGGGGGGTTGGACTAGATGATCTCCAGAGGTCCCTTCCAACCCCTGTGATTCTGTGAGAACGCTGCAACCTGCCCAGGCCAAAGGGATCAAAGAAACGCGTGGAGCCCAAGCATGGGAAGCACTGCCAGGACTGTGATGTCTCATAAACGACTGGGGGTTTAATGGCTTAGGACATAACCCACAAAACAGCTTCCTTCTCCCGTCTATGGGCCACCAGGTTCTCCCCAAGGCTTTGGGGAGCCAGCAGCCCGGGCTGTCGGAGGAGGCGCGTTAGTGGAAGGACTGCACTCAAAACATATTTTCTGGAAAATGATGATTCCCACATGGTCTCAAATGCCTGGAGAAGCTCCCACTCCCGCCTCACGTGCTCTGATGGTGCTCACTGGCTTCAGCACGGGCAGCACGGGATGCTGAGCTCCAGTACCTCCTTGCAGGACCAGGCTGAGCCCAGGGGAAGGACAGGAGGGAAGGAACCAGGCTGGGGGCTTTGTTTGAAGTGAGGGTCTGCTAAAAATTAGCATGGAGATCCAAGTCGGGACGTGGGACGCAGCAGCAGGACCACACAGCCAAGAAGCCCACATTTCAAGCACAGCTGCTGAGACGCCTCCTCACTGTGAAGGTGACAGGGAGGAATCCACAGCTGACATATACATCTTTTTGCTGGAGCATTTCAAGTCTTTTCTCAGGCACTGTGACTAATTATGCGAATTAAAANTCGTAAACGATGATAAATAGTAAGAAAAAAAAAAAAAAAAAAAAAAAAAACACAACCAAAAAAACAACCCACAGATTTTGCCAGCAGACATTAGACTTAAAAAAAAAAACCACCTACCAGGGGACAATTCAAATGACCAACCAGAAAAAAATGGTAAACAGCTGTGCCTTAACATCTGTACTGCAGAGTTGGACTCTGCAAGAAAGAGTAAATGACCAGAATAAAATTTGCTGATAGCTCCTCTATTCAAGCCCAGACCATGCTCAGGGGCAGGAGGGTCCCAGGAGTTGGGCAGGCTCCTTTCCTCTCACGGGACAGAGTCATTTAGGGTGGGACTGATTAAAAGCCAAATTTCTACTCAAAGTGCATTTGTCTAGAAAGGTGCTGAGTCTAAGTGCAGAGGTTCAAGATCTCCTTTGGTCCCTCACCCCTCTGCTGATAGCTCCTCGTGGGGACATGGTGTTTTGAGCTGCAACCAAAGGCATGGCAGGTGCCTGCAATGTTTTTATTTTAAATTACAGAAATGGAAACTTATGACATCTGTTTGCTTCTCACATTTGCCCCTTTAGGCTAGCTCCCTCCCAGATGGAAGAGTCGTCCAGCGGCGAGGACTTTGCGCAGTCCCAGCAGATGCTTCTTGCTCGTAGGAAGCTGCATTGCTTCGCTGGACCCTGCTCCTATTGCAGTCAATTAGAGTTGTCTTTAATTTCTCAATCTGCAGTAACGAGATTACATTAGATCCTGCATTCTCAAACCATTTTATTTGAACAGTGGAATTCCAGACTTCATTAGCCTGATGGCTCAAAATCAAAAGACAACCACCCTCTCCGTTTATTTTCACAGTTATTAAGCCCATCTCATGACGGTTAGGGCATGACTCCTCAATTTTGAATATTTATGGTTTGTTTTGCTAACAGGACAAGAGAGAAGGAGAAGTTTGCGGATCACTGGCTCCTTTACAGACCAAAGCCAATACATATCTGCAAAACACACTGAGGTGCCTAAATCGATCCAGCAGAACTTGGCCCTGGGCTATATTGCCCCCAAAGGATTTCTTAATATTGACATAAATGCCTGGTTTTTTTAAACAGCAATTGCAATTCCCATGCGCTGAGGCCTCATCCCAGGTGACAGCGTCTGCCCAGGGCAGTGCAGCAGCATCGTGCCCGTGCAGGCGGCATTCCAGGGCTGCGGGGGCCTCCTCCATCATGTCCCTAACAGGTCTGAGCTCTGCCAGTGCCGCTTAAAAGAGAGTAGTTTAAAGCATCCAAAAGAGCTGAAGGCATATTTGCTCCCCATATTCCTTTTTTTTTGTTGGTTTTTTTTAATTACAAAAGTAATTAATGCCCTGTGTTGAGAGGCAATAAAATGACTTGGCTGAAAATTGCAATGTAAGCCTATTTCAGGTGAGCTGAATTAATTAAAATGCTGAGTAAATCCAAACAACAAACATGTACAGAATACAACCCAAAGCCATCTGAAACAGCCAGTAAATACCTTCCCATTAGCATCAGGGGAAGTTTTTTCTTGGACTCTTCTAAAAAAGGTTTTTGAAAATAGGTCGATATGTTTGAATAACATATTCATGTTCATTTAGCAACATTTCTGAAAAGAAATAAAAGTATTTCCAAAATTGCCTAAGTACTTTGTTTCAGCATTTTCTAGAAGAAACAGATTAAGTTTTTAAGAGGAAAAAAAATACTTCTTTTTCATTTTGAAACTCTTGAAAACTGGGAAAAAAGACCCTACCATTTGAAATGCCTGGAAACGATTTTTTCAGCGATGTTTTAGATCTTTCAGCTAACTGGAAAACCTGCTATATCTTCACTCTGACTCTCTCTAGAGAATGTACTTTGATATCATTTATTAAAAAACGGAGCTGAAGAGCAGACTACCGAGTTTGCCTCAAAATCTCAGCCTGCATAAATCAAAGGAGAGTCATAAACAGGGACTCGGAGGTTTACATGATCTGCGAATCCATCCCATTTTCGCTATAAATATGTGCCCTGGAATGTCACATACACTTTCACATGCTAATGGCAGCGTCATATTAACGCTGCGAAATCACACTTGTGAGCCACAGACTTTAAATGTCACCTGGGTAAAAGGATGTTAGAACAGAGCGCATAAGTTCTGAAAACTTACTTTTGGCTGAAGGATGAGGAAAACGGACAGCCCTTTACACCTTTATTTTTGACTCCTGTGTTAATACTGACTTGCTGTGGCTTATCACATAATGCGGCTGGCGACTCTCCAAACCCTAGCGAAACCAACTGAGAAAATCACCGTGAACATTTCGGGGCTGGAATGATGAGTTTTGGTAATGAATATTTTAAGCTCCTTTGACATTTGCAGCACTGGTTCCCAGAGCAGAGATGGATTTAAAAGACAAGTCGAGGATCCTGGCGGGGTCTGACGTCACACGAGCTGTCGCACTCAGCAAAACCAGCTAATGACACCAGTGCCAAAGTCCTGCAAAACCTGCTGTTCCCGCGGGTCGAAGCTGAGGAGCGAACTTCAAGTCTCTTCTTCAGATCATTTCTCGCTTTGCATTTGGTCTGCAATGCTTTTTGTGTTCTATATCTTGTTGTGTGCAATTAATTAATCACCTTAGGCGCTGTTAGCTTCCCGTCAGGTGGAGCACTTGTGTTGCTAGACCTGGTTGAGCTGTGCTGTGAATGAAGGTGTCTGGGTATCTGAGTTTTGACTGTTTTCCATTATTCTTTCGATCTATCGATATACCAAAAGGAAGGAGGTGGACCTGGGAGACAGTCTCTCCAGCAGCATTGCCGATTGCCTTGGTAAACCTCCAGTGTCCCCAAAAGGGAGATTGCATTTGATATCCCATGGGCTTTGGCTTCAATCCCCAAACTTTTACCAACCGTTATGCCATTTTACATCATCATAATTCAGTTCTTTTTTCCACTTTGTGGGCTTGAAAGTAGGCACCTAAATTTATATATAGGCTTGTAAAGGCATGGCGTGATCTTCAGAGGACCTAAGTACTTCAATCTTCATTGCTTTCTGCATTAGCCCTCTGAAAATCGGTGGCTGATGTTCCTCTACTCCCTATTTCTCCCTTGGCTTAATAGTGAAAGGAAAACAGAAGGGAAAGATCTGCCTACTTGTATAAAAAACACTGGTGCAAGTAACTTTGCCGTACTTGCGTTGACCCTGCCACATTGCACACCCTACCCATATTTACCACAGTTGCATGGACTTTTCCAAGCTGAATGCTCTGCAGAGTTCCCAAGCCGTGAGCCTGCTTGCTATGGGTAGGAAACAGCGTTCAGGCTCATGAGCCTGCATGCCCTGGTCCCCCTGATAACCTGGAGCTATCATTCGGTTTGTCATAGCATGTCACTAGAAAATAGCGACGGAAAGACTGGGAGTGGGCGAGGTGGTTATGTCTTCTGAGCCTCAAACAAGACCAAAAAAAGAAAATGAACTCAAAATAGAGCTTGAGATGCTCCCCCCGCAGAGATGGGAGACATTCCTCCCTGCAATGTGGGAGTCATCTAATGTGAGGAAGAGATCCTGCACAAATCTTTAAGGTTGGAACTAATCTCATATTTCAACGCTGTAATCTAGGACCATTAAATATTTATACTGTTGGGATACACACAAAGAAAATTAATACCTGTCCAAATGAAAAGGATCAAGCTGGGAAGGAGGTTAAAAGCAAAGGAGAACAAAATATCAAGTCGGATTTTCTTTCCATTTTTATTCGCAGCTCTCCTTCTGCTAATGTGTTATTTCACCCTCAGCACCTCTGACAATACCAGCTGCTTTGATCCCAAAGGCTTATTTGCTCCCTAAATCAGCAAGTTTGCAATAGCTTAAATAAACTCCAAAAGGTTCAAAGCCCAACAGAGAGAGATAAAATATACTTTAAAAAGACATGAAGTCAGGAAGGCATGTGTTCCTTCATGACTTTCCTGGAGGCTATATCTCTTCCCCCCCTCCAGCTCTTCCTTCTCATCCACCTTCCTTCTGTTTCCTGGCTTAAATTAGACTGTGAGATCTTCTGGATAGTGAACACATCCTTCCTGTGCAATGGGCCATGATCTGCACTAGAGCCCCTGGTCCATCCTGGGACTAATTTTCCATCTGTTGTCAAGGGTACCTCTTTGGGCCATTAACAAACAACAAAACAAAGCAAAAAAGGCCAGTTCACACATGATGTATTAATTCTCATCTCCACACTGCTCGTTTCTCATCTCCGGAGACTCCTTCTAAAATGCAACGGGTATTTTGCGCTTGTGCCAATGTAGCGGAGAGGCTGCAGACAATCATAACAAGCCCAAACAAGTTACGGAAACTGCAAGAACTGCTTTTATACACAGCGTAATTTATTACCTGTTGCATTCTGCTAGTGGCAGGATTACATCTGTCACAGCCTAGAATGAGGAATAAGGAGGTGCCACGTGAGTGGGATATCACACACGTTACTGAGTGTCCTAAAGTTGCAGCTGTAAAAAGCAATTTGTCCTGAGTGTAGGTGTGGGGAAGGAGGAACAAATGCAGTAGAGATGAATTAGCTTTCTTTGAACGTAACGAGGATTTTTGTCTGTCACAGCAGTGAGATCAAGGCCATGTTTTGCCCTGAGTTATATCCCCTTTTCACCCTCTTTTTGGATGGCAATACCGATACTGCTTCTTCCACATGCTGCAGACTGCCCTTCGCAAGTCTTTCTCAGCAGTCAAATGCTAAGGACATCACCAGACGCCCTGGACTTCAAATGCCTCAAGTGATGCTGCACGGTTTGAAAACATGACTTCTCCAACATTGCCATCCTTCAAAATGCCCGGGGAGAGTTGGTGCTATGAGAAAGCTGAGACTGTAACTTGTCCACTAAAGGGGAGGGGGGAAAAGAAATAGAAGAGTTGAGCATTATGTTTGCTGCCAGTGCTCCAGCCTGGGGCTTAAAGCTGCGCATCCCCCATCATCACCTCCCCGGCATGCAGCAGCGCGGGGACCTGGCGCGTCGGGCTCGGGGCACCGCAGCCCCCACGCAGCATCACCAGGCAAGCAGTGAGATGCCGACGCGCCATCACCTCCCCGAGCTCCCCCGCCCACCCGTCTGCAATGGATTCCACCTTCCTTTTTCCAGAATTTAGGGAATCTCGTTCAGATTAAAATAAATTCCACCCATTTTCTGACTAGGAAATCCAGGAGAACTCTCTGTTTTGTTTACTGGCAGAACATGGATTGTTAATTTATAATTGTTTGCATTTCAAGTAGACTGCTTTTATGGGGAGAGGCTGCTCATATTCCTGAAGGAAGATGGCATCTTCCCTGCTCCTTCTCCTCGTGGCTTGAAGGCAATGATCTGGGGAGTCTCTAAGTCACCACATCCGGGGTCCAGCATTTTGCCAGGTAGCCCTGGCCACACACATCGCTGGTCACTACTGACTTTGATTCGTTCCAAATCTAACTTCTGGTCATTCGGTCTGCATAAAGGAAAAACGCTGATGCGTGAAGCTTTGGCGTGCGGGGCAGGGGGAGCCGCTGGGAGATGGCCACAGGCGGGATTATTTGCTCACAGCACAAACGTACAAAAGAAATCAGCAGCCCCAGCCAACACCAGCACACACCTGGGACCAGGCACACACACCAGCATCACCCACCCGAGAGGTATAAATGGGAGGCAGGCTGCGATTTACCTGTCTTGCCTGGGTATCTACTTTAGGAAGGCTGAAATTGCACACAGAAGCGTCTGCTTCTGTCCCCCCATTACAAAGCAAGCTTAAAACACCAGGCGCAAATGTAGGTGCTGCTTTTTGACCAACCGACTCCCACCTCAGGTCCCAGTTTAGCTGAGAACTGGCCACGTAACTGTTCTTTACATCTTTAAACTCTTTCCTTCAGCCTCTGGCGCACCCTGGGTCCTCAGAGGTCAAGGCAAAGATCGTCCAGGTCACAGTGACAAAACCCAGTCTATTTCTGCACAAACCCTTTCAAAATCTACAGGAAACTGGGTGTGCTTATATATATCTCTGCTTATACCCTCTGAGGGAACAGTCACAAGCCGATCTGAACGCGTTACAGTCATGTCCCTGTGTGCAACCTGCCTATTTCCAAGCATCTTTATCAAACTGCCTCTGATCAACAACCACATAAAACCTTCTGCACGTCAAACTCTGTCTAACTCTTCTCTTCTAGAAGCAGTTCCTGTAGTTGATCTTAATCCAAGGCCTTCCAGCAGTAGAAAGTCACTGTGTATTAAAAACACATGTAAATCTTTGGTAGATTATGTCCAAAAATGCTGAGAACAATAAACATTCACATTCGACCAGTAGCCACCAACTTTGTTATAAATATTTATATAGGAAAACAGGCACAAAATCTTTGTTTACTGCACAGCAAAGCACTCAAAATTTAGGAACTTTTAAGTGTATATGCCGTATTCGTTAGCTGAAAATCTGGACTTGAAGTGACAAATCCTGGGTTTAGTTACACTCAGACAGTCTCATTCTCCTGAGTTGAATTTAAGGACTTTACGTCTTTGCTAGCAGCGCAGAGGAGCTCTCGTGGACCGCTCCCAACGGTGGCCATGTAAATGCACTAAAGACTCCCCCTTGTACATATATTGAGTCAAAAGGTGACTGTACAGCTCCAGCTTTACCCAGCCTCGTTCCTTGGCTTTACGTTACATTCACACCACAGTGCTTCACAGCAGACCAAAAGGTCTTCACTGGCAGGACCACGTCCTTTTAATATTTTCATGGGATGATTATGCATTAAATTAAATGCGGACAAAAATAACAGTCCAGAACATAAAGGGAGCCAGAGCCAGCAGATACTTTCCAGCTTGCATATTTTCCATGGCTGCCTGAGTGAGCTTCTGGGGTCAACACGGCTCCTCAGGATCCTGTTGCCTCTGGTTCGTGCCATGAGCACTCAGGCCAGGGCCCCGGGGCTTGACCAAGGTATTTGAGGAGAAGGGGCCAGCCTCGCTTTCCTCTCCCTTGTCAGAAAGCAGGAGGAAAATGCCTGAGGACCCAGCTCCCGATTCCAGCTTTGCAAAGGAGCTGGAGATCAATCAGTGGGATGGCAGGAGATGGGCACCTTTCCAAAGACACAGACCCAAGAAGAAATCCTTTCTGAGGTCTGTGGGCTTTGTTGGTTTCTCTCCCTTTTTCTCAGTCTGTTGATAAGACAGTCAACTTTGTATGTCTGTGTGGGTTTTTTTTTCAGGATGCTCAAGGAGCAAGAGACTTTGGGGGCAGATATAATCAGCTTGCCATCCATCAACCAAGTAGACACCTAGGGAGAGTGAAGGTTAGACATCAACCCACGGATCAGCAATTTTTCCTTCATCGTCAACATTTTTCTTTTCATTTCTAGGATCTTTCCTACAGCAAGATGCTTTGGCAGATCCCAGCTTTACTTCCCCAAGCAATGAGTACGGGTGTGTGCTAAAGCAAGGGGGTGAGGCAGCGTGGCCTTGGGGGACAGGGATGTCCATACAGTCACAGCCTGGGTGGCCTGGGCAATGCCCTAGAGAACCAGCTGGATCAAGAAGTTAGACTTGAATGCATACAAAATTAACGGGCAAGGGAATATCTTTTAACCCTCAATTTATAACCACAGAGTGCCTTTAAATGAATGGGGTTCCCCTCAATACTGTTCCCAGGAAACAGTCGAGTGAACTCAGCCCCTTGGAAAGAGAGGGGAGAACACTGATGAACATCTGATCTCACATAGGAACAGGCTAAAAAAATTAAACCTTTTTCCAATGGAGCAAACAATGAACTGTAAAGAACGTAAAATAAGCTGCAGATGATCAAACCTGGAATATTTCACATTATATGTAAGGAGACAAGGTTTGCTAAAGGATTTGACCTTTCCTCAGTACCCTGTCCTACCTACTCACTTTCTCTATTTCCTTTGGATTTCATAATCTTGATAATTTCCTATTTTGGATGCAAAGAAACAAGTAATAGTCACTTAGGGAAAAATGTATCAAACGTAGGAGAGGATTTTTTTTCACTTCTGCTGCTTAATAACTTTAGGAATGTGGGTCAAACTCTTTCTTTCTCTACTTCTATTACATTAGTGACACATGTAGATTGTAGAGAGTTCCATTCACTGTGTTCCCCCAGCATCTTTTTAAATTGTATGAACTTAAGGCAAGCTTTTTTGGGACACCCTCAAACCAGTGTTGTACACTGCCTGGCAGGGGATTAGGTCAGGCTTTGAAAAACTCTTTGAGACCCTCAAGCTGGAGGAATCCCACAAATCTGAGGCATCGCCAGCCAGTCACCCTTCCTAACCTTGTGGCCAGTGTGGTTTTTGGCCCACTGTAATTTAATACCTTGTTCAGAGAAAACCCTTGAGCATCCAAAAAACAGCATGTATGAAGGAAAGGGACAGAGGGAACTCACAGAAAGGCAACAAAAGAGAAAAATATCTGGTGCCTCTTAAAGACAGCAGAAGAGCCTGTCCTCAGGGAGGGTGCAGAGGGTATCGCAGAGATGCTAATGCTGGCACACCAGCAGCCAAGGGTGCTGAGCAGGACGGGAACAAGCCACGGGCTGCCTCCTTTCTGCAAGGAGCAGGCAGGGCAGAGCTGGATGGAAAGCGAGTCCCTTAATCCCACCCTTGTAAGAAATAGCTCCCTCTCTCTCCTTGTATCATTCTGTAGAGAGCTTTTTATATCAGAAACACCTACTAATGCTCAGTATCTGCTAGCCAAAAGGATGCTGTTAGGGTAAAGGAAGAGCTCGAATCAAACCCAGCCTAAGCCGAGCCCTGGTGCAAAGGAGCTGCATCCACCGCATGCCTCTGCTCCCGGGCTCCCGGGGTCCCTCAGCCCCCCATAAGCCCCTCAGAGCGAACCCTGGCATGGACAGCTTCATCCCCATCAGCACCCATTGCCCACCCCAAACGCTCCTTGCAGATCAAAAGGGAATTGCTCTTGCGTTCCTCCTCCCCACTAATCGTTCTTAGCAGTGGCAGAGTGGGAGCTGCAGGGAAACGTTCACTGGCTGCCTTCAAAGCAAAATTTACAGTTATTGGGTAATTCAGTAACTCTTGGTCTGATCCCTGAGAAATGAGATCTGGCCAAGTCCTTCCATGGCGGCAACAAGATTTTAATGAAAGAATTGTATTAACAGCTCTCGGGTTGTCTCCTTTATTTATACTAGAAGCTGGCGATAGACGCAATTACAGTAGATTAACTTTGGCATAGCTTCAGTGTGACAACGATACACCAAGGCCAAATTTTATTCCAAGTAGAATATAACTATTGCCCTGCCTGCGTTTCTATCTATTTTGTTTGGACTGGCAAACTCTAATTCAAAGAATGTAATTACCACATAACTTGCCACTAGGTTTTTTCAAGACTATATTATTCATTTGAAGGGAAAGTAAATTTACTTCTCATTGAGTTTAAATATGAAGGTTAATTTTCTTTGAGCTAAAGGAGTTTGGTTTTGACTTGATTTCTATGCATTTGGGGCAAGCAGCACAGCTGTGAAAACATAATTGCTCTTAGAAATTTAGGGCCACTCATCCTCATTTTCAAAATTGCTCACTCTTTTGTGTGTTTTCCTAATTTCAGCTCTCTGAAGCGGCCGCTGATTAGCTACCCCAGGTGCAATCCTTCTGGACTGTTCACCACCTCCGACTCGAACATTTCCAACTACATTCGGCATGGCAAAAAATAGCCTAATTAGAGACAAAAAGCTGATCCGTTAAAATAGCAGAGAGGCCAGCAAGAGAAGCAGGGAGAGTTTTTTGCCCCATCAAAGTGAAGGGCAAATTCACCCTCAGCATCCGTAGGGAGAGGGCTGCCCTGGGAAGATGCAGAGGACGTGCAGCTCTGTGCACCCATGGTGTCAGGTGGCTGGAGTGAAATAATGGCAGAAACCTGTTATTTATGGCCCATTAATATAACTAATAGATGTATAGGGACCTCCCCTCTCTGCAGCCTCCATACAGGACAGAGGCTTTTCTCTACGAATACGCAGAGGTGAAGCAAAGTCTCCGTGTGGGTGCCGAGGCCTTGGGGGACGCACTGGTGAGGCACAGGGCAGTGTTCGGAGCACATAAATCATCCCTAACGAGCCCTTCGCCGGCCAGCATGTGTGCGGGGACAGGGAGCCTGGCCCGCGCCCGCGGTGGCTGCTCGAGAAACGCTTAGGGTTGCAGTGAGCACAAATGGCTCTTTCACACGTCTCAGCAGATGTTACTCATTTTCTCCTCATCTGACTTTAAGATTTGGCTCCATTCTTTCCCTGCTCCCAAAGCCCAGCAGTTGTCCTAGAAACCTCTCCCCGTTTGTCCATGGGCAATAGGCTACCCCGGCTATTCGGCAGGGACCGGTGCGCATCTGCAGGCATCCCACCCCTCCAATTTCTCATCTGGATTGCTTCTGTCTTCCCCACTGGAACTCATCTACTGGCCATTTCCGCTGCTCCACTGCACATGATGTTATTCATCAAGGTGCTTGTCCCTTCTGCACAGCAACAAGCGCTCCAAAATACTTAAGGACATTTGCAAAATTTGGATGGAGGAGAGTAACAGCAAGCAGGACCAGATGTTCAGTGGGAAAGACTAACGACGCACCTCTGTAACACAGCGTCCAAGGTCCAGCACTGGACCACAGGAGGCTGAAGTGCAGCCAGCGGGGACAGTGCAGCTTATCCTGGGGTGGAGATGCACAGGGGCAGAAATGACTTCCAAAAATGCAAAAATAATTCTCTTCATTTGGGTGGGTTTGCCTGTGTCTAGACTCAGTAGCAGAGTTTATGTTCGTAGAAGGTCCCAGCATGGTGTCACCAGAGTGCCCGCTGGAGCAGACGACTTCAGGGTGTTTGGTCCCATTGGAAAACCTGTTTTTACAGAAAAAAAACTACTGTGTTTTGCTCCCAGTTCTGTCTACTGCTTAGTTCTCCAGCTCTGCATGATAATCAAAACATCTTCTGCACAGCCCTGGCAGTGTGTGGGCCAGACTGCGTTGACTGAACAGTCATCCATGTGAGGAGGAGTTTGTAATTCACATGATACCTTCCCATAAACTATCTTTTAATTTATTCAACGGATCCCAGAAGAAACTAAAAAGCCTCGATAGATGCTTCAATTTTTTGCCATGTCAATAGTTTCAGCACTTTGTAAAGGAGAAAGATAATATGACCAAATTCTTAGAAATGGATTGCTGACAATACACGTGTACGTGGTTTTGCTCAAATCTGTACACCAGTTGTGCATCGCAAGACATAGAAGTCACTAACCAATCTATAACTCAAGACAAATAACATTCCCTATGGATTCTGCTTGTTATATTAAGCACACAGATCACCCAAAGTCACTTGTCACCACCAGCAGGAATTGACCTAAAATAAATCATCGGAGAGAGCTGCAGTGCTAAGACTGGGAGCCCAGGGTGGGTGGGAAAAGGTCCAATCCCTCTCCAGTTCAGGGAAGGTGTGCTTGCCCAGCTTGGTCCTTGGAACCCCCCCCACGCTCCTCACCAGCAAAGCGGAGGGGACTTTCCCAGCCCACAACATCCCCAGCACGTCCTCAGCAATTCACCATTGCACAAGAAATCCTGAGATGAAAATCAACTCCACGGTAGGGCGTGTTCATGGGAAATACAACTAAAATGTTAACATGTAAGGAGGAAACCCTCCATGCAAAGTACGTGTTTTACTCCAGCTCTGAGTTCACCAAAGGCAAGTTGAGAAAAGCCAAGTAGTAAAAGCAGTAAAGCAGGGAAGGAGTAAAATAAAAGCAATCACAACCACCAGTTAATCAATACGTAACTCAGGTTTAGCATTTTCATACGGATGGAGAAGCTTACAAAGTCACTCGGTGTTACCTGCTACACACTCATATGAGTAAGAAAAACATAAATCAAGAACAGCTTCAGGTAATCAAACCTCAGTCGTCAGGACTGAAAAGCTGATGTGTCCAACCAGTAATTTGTTTGTCTCTGGGAAGAGATTTGTGGTGATCCTCAACGCAAGAATTGTGCCCATCAATTACCGGATTGATGAGCGTGCCTCCGCACCACCAGAAACCCCGCAGTCACCAGCCAAGGGACGGCACGCACAACTTCCAGCCGTGTCGTATTTCAACAAGGACAACACCAAGCAATACCTTGTGTCCATCATTTAAAGAAAACTGGAGAATATTTCACAAGTGTAGTCGATGCTGGCCATGCTGTGTCCGCTCCCATCGCACGCCCAGCAATTAGGGATGCCGGGAAGGTGAAAGGAGCCATATACAAGAAAGTTCAGAAAATTGCTGCGTGTAAATACAACCGCTCTGCTCCAAAGCACCAATTTTTGATGATGACCCTCAGCTCAGCTGTTGCCTACAGGAGCTCACCAAATCCCATCAGGTTATGGCACCAAGGTGTGTTTTTTGGCAAAGGTGTTTGCCACCGTCCCGGCGGGTGTGGTGCAGGCAGCTGCAGCCCGAGCACAGGGAAATGCCGGCGGCGGAGCCGGGCTCCAAAGAAAATGAATTAAATGGGAACGATTTCCCCAAAAGGAGGCTGGGGGGAATCATCAGAAACAAATTAAAATCAAAACAACTTTTCAGCAGGAAACAATGGAACAGATGTAATAATATTTATTACTGGAAACTGCTAAACATGCCAATTAATTTTGAAGGGACTTAAATGGATTAAGCCCTTTTTTACTGGAAAATAGCAAGGAGTCATGAATCACAGCAATACCTTCGGCAATGTAGATGTGTTTTCCTGGAAGCCTGTTCAGAAATCAAAAAAAAAAAAAAATCTGAAAAGTCCCAAACTGGACAATAATCTTTCTGTTGCATTAATTGTATCGATGCCCCCATGACTACGCCTAAAAATATTAGGGGGAGGCAAAAATCAAACCGCTATTTCCGCACCTCAAGTTGATCATTTCGGTCTGAACCAGAGAAGCGCTTGACTGGGGCCAAAATTAGCCACGTTAGCATTTTGTGATGCTGTAAGCACAGAAGTAGTTTTAAGTTCATTCAGATGCTGGAAGTTGTACACAGGATTAAATGCTTAGATAGACCAGAGCATACCCCACCCCTGTTACCGTAAAGAAGTACCATTATTAAAAATAGGAAATAAGTATCCATCTTTATTTATTTATTTAGACACAAGAACGTGAAACTCTTTTCCCACAAAAATGTCTAATGTTTAAAAGATGTTCATCCTACATTGGAACTTAAAGTAAAACATGAACAAAAAATATATAATAAACCAATTGAATTTTAGGACCACTGAGACTGGATTTTTTACTATTTTTTTACATGCTGGCTTAGAAGACCTTTACCCACATTGCTTCCTGCCAGTATGGAGAAAGAGAATTGAGAAGTGCCTTTCTGGTAAGACTAGGAAATCAATTTAATTTTCCCAAAAGGAAATTAAAAGTACTTCACAGCACTGAAATTTGCCCATTGTAAATGTTGCTTTTGCAAAGGGACATTTTCCTTCAGAAAACTATCCGGAAACATTCTGCTCAGCTCCACTTATCATCATTGCCTTCCCTTCCTCTCACATTTTATATAGCACTCCATGTTTTCTTATGCAAAATTGTCATGTTCCTCCCAAAATAGTACCATGTTTAGAGAGGTTATAAGGAGGTACTAATAAAATTGTGGTTATTTAAAAAGTACAAGATAAATATGACACACACGCTCTCACAAATAGAAAGCAGCTGGAAGAATACTAACAATGTCAGGGTTATGTGTAAACTCCATTTTCCTATCAAAAACTATGGAAACAGAAAAAGAACCGAGAAAAATTTGCTGTTTGCTTAAGCTGAGACTTATTGCTGGTGATTCTGGATATGGCTCGAACAAGAGACAAATTGCTTCACGTTTCCAGGCTTTGCTATTCTGATCTCAGCAAGAAAGTTTCATTCTGATTTCCTCCCTAATAGCTTAAATGTATTTTCTTTGGCAGATTCATTGCAATTGTGAAAATATTTTGTCCCTAAAGGCGAGTAGGTTTTCTTTTCCACAAAGTGACCTAAACCCCTGAGATTTTGACATACTGAGCAGTCGTTCAGTGCGAGCTTTGGCTCTGTAGGGAACCTAAGATGAGACTTTTTCAACAAGGGCATGGTGGCACTTGAGCTACGCTTGCAGAGTCCTTCAACAGGCAACAGGGGGGGAGTGCCACCTCCAAAAACCAATCCATCCTAAGCAAGTTATTTGGGAAGAAAGGAAGGAAACGGGCCATAAATTCAGTCTGCTCTTGCTCATCCCCACTTAAGGCCAGCCCTAAATGCCAAAGATTGCCATCATGCAACAGCCACAGGAGCCATCCTTGTGGAAAGGGTTAAAAAACCCCCTCAAGTAATGAGAAGCGAGCTGCCTCAGGGCATTTCAGCTCTTGAAGTGCAGGTGTCACTTATGGAAACCTCACAAAATACAATCTTTTTCCTACCACCGATACTAAAGCCCACAAGGAATTACTCTCACACTTAAAACCAGATGCTGCAATCAACCGCGCTCGGAGAGGCGGGGGACAGGCCGTCTTGCAGGCCGGCTTTCCTCCAGAGAAGGACACTCGAAGCCAGATTGCACTCCTGGTGACACCAGCACAGCCACTCCACTAGAAACCGGGCGGCCGTGCTGGAGGAGGACCAAGGATGCCGGAGCAGGAGTTGGTTGCCTGTCTCTTACAGCAAGCAGGAGGCCACTGAGCCAGTTTGCTCTTATTTATGGGCTCCTCCAACATACTGATTCTATATATTATTAATATGATTAATATTTGATTATTAACTCTGAATTCCTTGACTATAAGGACTTTTTTTTCTTATTTAATCATAGCTCAGGTGCAGGAAACACTGCCAGCATGCTCATTGCCTGCTTTCTCTGCGCGACGCTGTTTCCTTTGCCCTCCTTCAAGTGATGGATGAAGCCTACAACATGGAATAGAAGTGGTTTAAATAGCAAATTCTGCTCTATATGTTGTATTGCTGGATGTAACGCCATCCTTTTATGCCCTTCTTGGGCATAAGGTACAGTAAGGCACTGCACTGCATTCGTCAGCTCTGTCCCACTGGAAACTCAGCCTCCGTGGCCAAAGTCAACACCTTCAGATTGGTTTTTTTTTCACCACCCATGCATAGAAGCACACCCATGGGGGAGGCTGGACGCTGCTGACCTGGCACAGAAGACGAGCGGGAGGTAGAAAACTGCTTAACAAAGTCTCCCGGCATCCAGCCATTGCTTGCTGAGCACTTTCTGGAGCATTAATCTGGACCAACATCAGTGATGGCCAATAACCCCAACTTCAGGGGTCTGTCCACCTCCATTTCCAACCCATTTATACCCTTGTGGCCGTGACTTCTCTCAGTTATTTATGCAGCAGGTACCAAGTTAAAACAAATCTTCCCATTTAAAGCAAGCGTGTCTTTGTGTGCCCCAGGCCCTTGTATTACAAGAAACAGATATAAAAAACTCAGCACTGGTGAGGCCCCACCTCAAATCCTGTGTTCAGTTTTGGGCCCCTCACGACAAGACAGACATTGAGGTGCTGGAGCGTGTCCAGAGAAGGGCAACGGAGCTGGTGAGGGGTCTGGAGCACAAGTCTCATGAAGAGCGGCTGAGGGAACTGGGGTTGTTCAGCCTGGAGAAGAGAAGGCTGAGGGGAGACCTTCTCGCTCTCTACAGCTACCTGAAAGGAGTTGTAGCAAGGAGGGGTTCGGTCTCTTCTGCCAAGTAACAAGCGATAGGACAAGAGGAAATGGCCTCAAGTTGCACCAGGGGAGGATAAGATTGGATATTAGGAACAATTTCTTCACCAAAAGGGTTATCCAACATTGGCACAGGCTGCCCAGGGAAGTGGTTGAGTTGTCATCCCTGGAGGTATTTAAAAGATATGTAGATGTGGTGCTGAGGGACATGGTTTAGTAGTAACTTGGCAGTGCTAGGTTAACGGTTGGACTCGATGATCTTAAAGGTCTCTTCCAACCATAACGATTCTGCGACTCTATGATTCTATGATTCTATGACTTCCCCTTCTCCCGTCCTGTACTGCTCCTGGCTCAGCCCTCTCTTCTCCCAGGTGACTTAGGAAGGCTGTGGCATCACAAGCCCAGAAACCCGACCATGAAACCTTAGAACCTGCTCACAGATTTCTCCCCTGTTCAGAGGAACAGGCCTATGTGTGCTGTTCAAACAAAAACCCCAGAAAAACATCTTTTTTTTCCATATCAGCATCTCCTCACTGAGTAAAAGTGTAAGCCAGCAGATTTCAGAGGACTTAAGGAGTTACTCTGGTTGAAATATTTATTATAATATTCATCAGCATAAGCTAAGATTCAAATTGACATTGTGGGAGAGGCAATAAGGCATGAGCTGTTTCCAGCCCACATTTCTTAAATCAAATACGCAGTGAGGAGCATGGTGAGGAGGAGGAGGAGGAGAGGCTGAAGGTGCTCATCACCCGTGGCTGCCACATGATGCCCACACGACTGGTGCTCACAGCTCTCTGCTCACACCATCCCCTGTTTAAAGGAGGGTCGCGTCCACCCCAGCAACCGTGTGTACATGGGAGAAAAGCAAAGCAACATGATACTCGTTTGGCTCAGTCCCTGGAGAGGTCATGTTTTACTAAATTAATAATCTATATAGATCTGTTCAGCTTCAGCTTCTTAAGAAACTAATCCAGACAAGCCCAAAAGTACTAATAACATTTCAGTCTGGGCTTGAAGAGAGATTAGAGAACATTTATTTTGCTTCCAGTATTTTCTGATTGCTCCCAACCTTTCCTTGCACGAGCATCTAAATGAGGAAATAAGAACAAAAAGACTAAGTAGTAGGGTTTATGTTGAATTAAATTCCACTGGAAAAAAAAAAAAAAAATGAAGCCAACCTCAGAAAAATTAATCCACTT
>VYXH01012032.1:555-15506 GCA_013397275.1 Burhinus bistriatus | reverse complement strand
CCCTCTTCCAGTTTGAAGCCATCACCCCTCGTCCTATCCCTACATGCCCTTGTAAAAAGTCCCATATATATATATATATATATATGTTTAATATTAGAGTATTGTGAGTCTATGTCTTGGGAAACAAACAGTTACTTGCTCTAGTACAAGGAAGGTTCATGTTAATTCTGAATAATTATATTGAATTTTATATATGTATATATTAAAAAAAATAGTTTACTATCTTTGTTTGAAGTCATTAAGCCTCCATCTATTTTTGGAAGTTAATTGGCACTGCTAATTTACAGACGGGGAGAGTAAGACAAGAGGNAAAAAAAAAAAAAAATGAAGCCAACCTCAGTAAAATTGATCCACTTAACATTCAACAAAATAAATATACAGGAACATGCTTGGCTGTGCAAGTAGAAAATTGAGGATTTATAGGTCCATGTTTCAAAACTACTGCAATGGACTTATTCATCTGCCACTTAAATCTTAGCTCCCAGCTCATCTGCAACCCATAGAAAACTTGAAGCTTCCAGCTTTGATTATTTCTGAGGGTTTTTTTTGATCCCTCAGCATGAGCATGTTGACCCAGGTGATGGAGAGCACCACCTACTCTGGATTTTTTTAATCACAGAATAAAACTCAACTTTCTCCTAAAAACTTACCTTTGGCCGGAAATCCAGCATAAATATATAAAAGCAAAGGAAAGCGGGAAGGCTCAGAGAGGCAGATCTGGAATTCAGATTGCTCTGACCGCTCTGCCCGTGCCCACGGGGCTCAGGGAGAGGGCAGAGTGTTTTATTGCCCACAGAACAATTTATGAAAGGAGGGTGGTTGTACAGGAAACGTCTCAAGGTGAAAACAGCAAGTACTAATGGCTGGGGAATAAAAAATAAACCAGGTTCATGGGGGGAGAACTGGGGCGAGGCGTGTTTGCTTTAAGCACCGCTGCAAAAAATATATTGTTTAGAAACTGCCTTAGTGACACAACCCAAGACAGTGCCTGGGAAATCAATACCAGGAACTGGCAAATTCGCGTTATTGTCCGCTATTTGGTCTTGCTCAGATTTATTGGCTGATAAGTGGATCATGCAAGTAGGTATAAAGCCGTAACAAGATTATGTGTGAATGATAAGGAGGTTATAGTCTATACGAGAGCACAACGCGGCCCAGGAAAAGGCTGTGGTGATTAATGGCAGCAAGGCCCTGCAGTGGTTTACACAGCGCTTGGCAGTGGGACAAAATGCAAAAGCCAGATGCGGTTGTGTTAGAGACATGAAAATAGAGGCGTGGGGCCAGTTTCACTTGACCTGCAATAGAGAGAGATAAATTACGCCTGTCAGCGCCTGCCAGGCCCTAGGACTAGCGTATCCCCCCCTGACCCTCGTTAGGTTTTCCCCTTGGCTGGCACAAACGAGAGCTGCAGCCGCTGCGTTTCATGGGCGCAGACCCACAGTGCATGTACCTCCTGCACACCAAGAGAGGAAAAGGATGTTTACTGGGGCTGTTGCATTGATTATGTGAATTTCACCCTGTTTAAATGATTTCAAAGCCTTAAAAATCCACAGTGGGATTTTTAAAAGAACCAGTCGCGCGATTTCACCCCACAAGCCCATGGTACAGGACCCAGAAGCACTTCCCAACCCCGGCACAGGGCTGGGTTACCTTTGCTTCCCTGTCCCCGTGCACCTTCTTTCCTACTGGGAAAGAAACCCAGGCATGCAGAAAGGAGCTGTGATATCTGCGTATATCATGGAATCNTATATTGAATTTTATATATGTATATATTAAAAAAAATAGTTTACTATCTTTGTTTGAAGTCATTAAGCCTCCATCTATTTTTGGAAGTTAATTGGCACTGCTAATTTACAGACGGGGAGAGTAAGACAAGAGGGCAGCATGTCATTTCCACACTGAGCTGCAAGTTGGGAACGGGAGGCCATGGCCACGGGCTGTGCCCCAAGCTGCATTTGTCCCGGGGCTCCGTGCTGCCAGCATCGTGTGGGCTGGAAACAGCCCCGGGAGCTTCGGGAACCTGGCAGTGACAGGGCGGAGACAAGCAAGGAAAGATGTTGTGAACACCACCCTGGGAACAGAAGGAGAAAGTGTTTCTGTAGAGGCAGGAAAGCATAAATGAATGCAGAAAAAGTCCTTAGGGCTTTTTTTGGCCCTTGCAGCCCCCATCTCTCTAAGGAAAGGCTCCAGGCAGGGCCACAGGCTGCATTTCGAATTGCTCTGCAGGTGAATACCTGCATGGGTAGCACGGAGGTGTTAAACAGTGATTTCAGACCTTCCCCATCTCCTGTGTGCCCCGGAAAAAAATCAGCCAGATAGAGGTGTCCAATGCTGACACTTGCAACCCATCAGAAACCGCCTGTGTGATATAAACTCTCTGTTTAGCTCAGCTGGAAATAGCTATGGAGTTTTAAATATTTATTGTGGGAGAAGAGAGAGACAGTGCAATCACATAACTTCATTTCCATAACAGACATCACTAAAACCGCTCATGTTATCAGGTTGCTAAAATGTTGCCTTGGCGCAGGATACCTTCGTCGTCCCTCAAATAATTGCACATTTAATCTGCTCAAGAGAGGCAAAATTTATGGAGGTATTTAACATGGCTGACATCTCTCTTACCATATTATAAAGCGTTTTTTAATAAATCAAATTCTTCACTATACGACACAAGTCTTAACATGAGAAACAAACAGCCGAGGAAAGGCATCCGCATGGGCTGGGGCTGAACGTATATCAAACCCGCAGGGTCCCGGGCAACAATAGCCAGAGCTATCAGCAACCTACCCATTGTCATAAATAATGTTTTGACAAAAATGAATACAGAAAGGGATTTGTCAAGTTAGTTTTCCTTCATGGGTCAAAGTCAGGGATGATTAATAGTACACATCTTGAACAAATTAGGAACAAAGACGCAAGATTGGGCCACTGAGTTTGTTAAAAATATGCACGGAAAAGAAGCAGAATATTCTGTAGTGGAGCGTCAACTGATGGAGTTATGCTGACTTGTATGTCCCAAAGGTCTGATATGTGATTTGAACAGTGCAAGGCATTCCCCAAATGATGTGCAATACTCTGTCAATCCCACGTCCAGCAAACTCCACCATGGACATAAGAGAGGGGAAATTGCTATTTTTGCTTCTACTTTTTTTTGCTTAGTTGGCTTCCACCAACTTTTGAGCGAGCGGGACTACTCGTGGTGACATTAGAGAGGTGAATATTTATATCTAAATAAGAAATTGGTTCTAATGTGTCTTTTTGTTTAGTCCTGGAGAGGAGTAGTACCAAGCGATCTCCGTGCCCATCACAAGCCAGCGTAGCAGGAAGTTTAGGTGCTGTGGTTTGGATATTGAAATGTTCAAGAGCAGAAAAGCAGAACAGGACAAAGCAAGAGCTGGGCCTGGAGAGCACCTGGAGGACCCTTTTGAAGCATAAATACATTAAAACACGTCCCAGCCAGGGGTTGGGCTCCCTGGGCTACTGCAGAGGTAGGAACTCCCCACCGCAGTCCGTGCAGACCTGATTTCTGCCTCAGTCATTAGGGCTGTTGTAATTTGTACCACAGTTGTCATTTTGGTTCTCTTCCCGCTCTGACTTTTCTCTGTAAATGTTCGAACTGTGGCTATCTACAGAGCTGCTTTCATTTTTAATGTTACAGATACTGTAAAGGTTTGAACCACAGCAAACATGGATGCACTGCAGAAAACATTTGCTCTTTTCCCTTCGAGGCTAAAGAAAACAAAGCAAAGGGCATTAAGCACAAGACTACTGTAGACCTCTACCAGTTTTGTCTTTTTTTTTCCCCACAATGACAGGGAATCCTTTAAATTTGGACCTAATGTGCATCATGGCTGCATTTGCTAGAGAGACTACGTGCAAAACCCAGCTGCCTCGCCCTGGAAATTGTCTCCCAGCAGCACGAAACAGAAGATAAAGAATGTTAAAGATCAACTTGTCTTATCATGCTTTAGCTCCAGATGGATTCGTGCAGACAAGAGGCACAAATTATACCTTAAAACAACGGGTTGTTGACATTGTGAAAACAATTACAGCACCTTTTTTTTCCCTGTCTGGTCCCATCAGCCAGATTCCCGTCTCTGCACCTTGAAGGGTAACACCAAGCCGTGTAACACACGAGGCCAGGGAAGAAGTAAAGGGCTGGGATGGAAATCCCTGATGTTACTTACACCCAGTGGACAGAGGCAGGCCCAGAGGTGTGTGGAAGTCAATATAAGAATCTTTAAAAGTGGCACTGGTGTGCTATATCCTCAGCTGTCTGCTGCCGCCGTATCCAGAGTTTACAAAAGAATTAAGAGAAATTTCAGAGAAACTCAGCGTAACTGGAAATACCATTAAATATAATCATGGGGGTGAAGGGAAGGGGGAGGACGGTTGCTTAGCTTGAACCGGACCGTTTTAAGGGTTTCTTAAGGAAAAAAAAGGCCACCCTGTCCTACACATACGAGTCAAACTAGTAATTACGTTCTTGGCTGATATAACCCTCCTGACCAACGAGCGTGCCCATGGATACAAGATGAGGCTAGTGTTGTGGGAAAGGCAAACCTATCCTGGATTTTTTCTTTCTGCAGCCAGCCTTACCCAATAGCTTATTTGGAGCCATTGACGTGCTAAAGGAATTAGCACGTTGGGTACAACGTGGGTTTGTTTGGGTACAAACATATCTAAAGGCTGTGTGGGCTGCTTCTCATACTTAGAAACTGTATTTTGCTATTCAAGAGCATTAAAGAATTCAATTTTCACTTCCGGAGAGCGTTTCCCAGGCGACTTTCTTCCGCTGCCCTGCTCCGGTGAGGAACATCAAGAGCCGCTGCAGATCTTTGAAGAACCGGCCAATAATTTCAACGTCTCCTTGGCAAAAACAGACCCCGCAAGGCAGTTGTCCCACCTGACAGCTTCGGAGCGAAGGGGTGGGCTGCGTGGGGAGCAGGGGCACAGCTGCATTCGCAGCAGAACCGCCTTTCCCAAGCCAGGCACTAAATGCAATTAGAGAGGACAGAATATTCCAAGTATAAGATATCAAAACAAAACACGTTCAAACGCTGGAAGCCGAGCGTGGGGCAAGGCTGGGATTGTTTGGAGTTGGCCTCCTTTCTGCTGGCACCCACCACTCGCAGACACGGAGAGCGATGCTGTTTAAAAGCTTTTGCATGCTGTTCTCCGCATTTGTAGGGAGTTTCAGTTTTGGAGTTTTAACTGCCCGTCATTGCAGTGGAGGTATTCTAACTGCTCAAATGTGGCTCCTGTCTCACCAAAGTGCCATATCTATGGAAAGGTCGCTATGGCGAGGGGAAGAGGTGCTGCACGGCACGGCCAAATTCATTGCTAAGGGGCAAGAAAAGCCCACCGAGATGCTTGGAAGGGAAACCAGTGCCTAATCTAGCTGCTATCACCAGCAAACATGTGCAAAGCGCCAGAGATACAAATCCTAATGAAGAACTTGTGAAGGTGAAGGAGTTAATTAGAGAGACCTGAGTCTTAAGAAACTATGAGAGTAGCGCAAAGATAAATCATTCATTTTGGCCTCCGGCAGCACTTGCCCGCTCCCAGTCAGCTGGTCGAGACTTCAGACCAGGGGCTTGTACATCAGGGCAGGAGCAAAGCCCTGTGCACATATGGAGGAGGTGGCTTTGGCAGCAGCATGTGGCTGCAAAACCCTTGAATGTTCACTCACAGGAGGCCAGCGCTGGCTGGAGCCGACCACCAAGCCCTGACTGCCGCTGCCAAAAGGACAGAGCAACCAGCCCTTTACCCGAGAACATAGAGACTATTTTTTCAGTCTCCAGTGTAAGACTTTTCCCGTTGATTTCCAGCTGGGCAGAGGTTTGGTGGTCACAGAAGCAGCCGTGGGAGTGTAGGACACATGCACAGCTAGTGATGCCCTGGAGCTATGGAGTGGGCACAGCAGCCTGCTTTGAAAGAAGAAGAAACAAAACCACATCTGGCCTCCAGGGAAATGTGGGGACCAAAGCTACTGCTGGGATGAGGCCTCATGGAAAGTACTTCTGTCTCTGAGGGCAAGTTGGTTAGGACATAAATGCCAAAGCCCACAGCAAATCTGAAGTCCCAGAAAGGATCTGTTTAAAGGCATGAGGACTGTGACTCCAGAAGCATTGCAGAAGCGTTGAAAGGCAAGGACAGAGATCCTTTTCTCTTCTTGGTTTTGAGCATCTGCAGTGCTTTTTTGTTAAAGGGCCTGGAGAAGGGAGGTGTGGGCAGCTCGGCCTCTATAAGGTGCTGATATCCACCAGTTGATGTAGCTGTTACGATGTGCCTGGACTCACGGCTCCGATAACCCGGACCTTGAACCCTGTGGGAAGCCACACTCTGGCCGATGCTGCAGCTCTGCATGGTTTCTGAAGAGCACCAAGGGAGGGGACATCCAGCAACGTCCCACCGTTTGTAGCTGAAATGGATCATTTCCTTCTGAATCCCTGCAGGGGATCAGCCTCTATCACGGGTTTCATCTTTGCAGTCACGAGTTACCCAGCTCTGTTAAAAATGTAAGAGAATATTTCATCCCCTGAAGGGAAAAATTTCCCAATTTACCATATGAAATAACCTGTAAAGCAGCATTTCCTTTGATTTCTCATTTCCTTTTATTTTTCCATTGATCTCATCATATTCTCTCGTTGTCTCATCTTATAGAGCAAGGCAAGAGGACAGCTAATCTGTTTTCCCTCTGCCCTTCTTAATGTCTTCTTGATTGAAATTCACATTAACTCTTAGGTACCCTAATCTCAGGGAGCATCCATAAAGCCACGTCCATTTCTATAAAATTCAGCTGCTCTGAAGCTTCTCTTTCAAGCCGCCAAGATGTGGGGAGCTCTCAGGAATAGGACAGATACTTGCATAATCTGTAGCACGTACCCAAAGAAGTGCTGGCTGCTGAGTTTCTCCAAAATTTTCCCAGGGACAGAGCGATGCTCTGACACAGGGAACAAAGGGAAGGACAGCGGGGTACTGCCCACGAGCCTCCCGGCTTCTCCTTTCAAAGGTGAGCTGCTAGGGCAAAGCCAGCCCCATCCACAATGGGGACAACCTCGGGCACTAACCCTCTCCTGCAGCATTAGGGCTCCAGAGCACCACTTCTGCTTCCAAATCGCTTTAGCAACAACTGCCTGCCTTTTCAGAAACAGCCAACTGCCAGGAGAGGCTGCCAAAGACCTTTGGAAAGAATCACGAGCCGGACATATTTTTGTCCTCGAGAGTGAAAGCGGTGAAGCCCTGAATTTGGGGGAGACACCTAAGGCAGCTTGCAGAGAGCAGAGGCTGCACCACCAGTTTGCCAGACCCTGTCCCAGTCCTGCCGCTGATGCGTGGCCCCACGACGTCATTGTATTTGGCATTTATAGATTTTATCAGCCCTGCCTTGTTCTCTAGCTGATTTCTCCTTTCATTTCAACAACAACCAACCGTGCTTCTTCACCACGTTGGTTCTCCAATGTGCCATCCTTGTGTGATTTTTTGGATTATTAATAAAAACCAAAAAGCTCACATCTACCTACTCAGGGATGTGACAGTGCAGTAAAGCACAGCGTGAATTTTCCAAGCTTTAGCTATCCTTGGTGCAGGCACCCTCAGCACCGGTCAAGCAGAAGGGGGTTACCAAGGTGCAGCGAGGAGAGGGATGCTGCACCTTGGTGACCCCCTTCCCCTTCTCAGCCCGTGATGATCCGCAATCCTGGCGGAACCACCGTGCTTTTAGGGAGTGACAGACTTAAGAGTATTTGCTGGCAAACTGGGCCGCAGAGTGCTTGGCCTGGCTTTTCCGCAGCCCACCCAGACCACGCATGAAGGAGACATGGGTGGCACGGAGGAGTCACGCTTGGGCGTGCAACCAGGTGGAAAGCCTACAAAAAGTGGGCAAGTCCAGCCTGAGAAGGGCTCAGAGCAATGAGGCACTCTCCACCAAGTCCTTACCGATTATACCGCTGCCGGGAGAGGTGCAGAGCCCAGTTAAATTGGGAAGGGGGATGCTGCAGAGCCCTCTGGGCAGGGGGAGGTGGAAGATACAGAGAGAGGAGCCTCCGCTGCAGCCAGGCTCAGGCTGTGCCAGCAGGAACATCGCTTGGTTTACTTGCAGAAATGCTGGTTGTTTTATTTGTGGAATGAACTGATTTTCTTAGGAACACCAGGCATAACAACTATACCGCCTCCCCCCCTCTCCCCAGCAAGTGCTATGGTAATTAAGCTTTTATCTGAATAGATAAAATAATTAACATATTTATTACTCAGAAGAAAAACCTCATTTTATGATTGATTGCAGCCTACTAATCTTCCATCAAATATTCAAAGTCTGCATTGTTAGGTCATTCGTTTTATTTATTTTTAAAGACATTACATATGTTTTCTATCCCAAGGGTGGGTAAAAATCAGCATATGAACGATTCCCATCATTACAAGCACACAGCTCAGCAGAAAACGAACAGGGGTGGAGAGCACCCATCCTGTCTGCAGGAGACAAGGCTTCATTAAGCTCGCAAGAGTTTTTTGCACATTACAGAAAGCACTAAGGGGGTGGGAGAAATCCTGCAGAGCCCCATAGGCACCTACAGATGCTGTGGCTTCATGCCCAAGCCAGACTCGGTGCTGCCGCGGTGCTTGGTCCCGGCACTCCCACGCCTGCATGCACCCACCTCCCATTGCACCACGGGCACTCCTGCACGCTTCGTCTGCCTGCCATCACAGGAGATGCCGTGAGATGATTTACCTCCATGCTTAATCACTCTAAATTATGGGCATTTTTATCTAATGGCTTTAATTCTTGGTTCTGGGGAGTTTTGTTGCTGTGGTTACTGGGCAAGTGTAAACAGCTCTCCGTTACCCCGGAGCAAGCTCATCAAGAAACCTCCCGAAGTCTGCAGAGGAGACCCTCTGTTGAGTGCTGTGTTCACACACCCACAGAGTTTTGGGCCGGTGTTTTTTTGGAAATGTGAAGCGACAAGTCCAAAAAAAGAAGCCAGGAGCCACCAGAGACAGAAGAACCATGAAACATATGGTGGTAGTCATTGCCTCTTCCTAGCTGGGAAGTCATCCCCTTCCTACGCATCCCCTCAAACGGGGGGTCACCAGAGCAGCTCCCTACCTGGATGCCACCAGCCAGGTCATGGACCAGGCCATGAGGTGCTCCTGGCATGGAGATGCCACAGTGTGGACTTGCCAAGGGGTTTTGTGCAGGTGGGGAACCTGTGGAGAGAGGTGCAGAGCATGGGGGACACCTGGACTGGCCTCCGGCAAGGAGAGGAGTCCGGGTAGACAGTGGGCAGGTAGGGCAGCAGTGGGGTGGACCTCACCTCTGCTGCATGGCTCGCTTCTGCAATTTTGTATGTATCAAACATTTTATGTCTTCGTTTTTTTGATGCAAAAGCCCTCCTAAAAGACAACAGGAAAGCCCCACACCTCTAGGGCTTTGCAAAAGACCCCGAATAGCTGCAAACGTGTCCCTGCTGCTGCACCCAGTGGCACAGGGCTGTCACCACTGTGGTGGCTATTGGCCACCAGGCACTGCACCTCTCGTCCAGGGTGCCAACAGGGCACACGGGTGCTGTTCCTGCCGCTGTAACTCACAGTAAGTAATCTCTTACACCACAAACGGTTCAAAGCATCACTGCCCTCTCCCCCACAATCTCAGTTTCCTTGAATTAAGGCCCATAAAACCATTGCAACTTGGGTGCCAGGTCTCCCAAGGGACTCCTACCTCGTGGGGACCAGCACTGAAGGTGGATGTGCTGAGAGCCCACTGTAGAGGTTGAACCACGTTCCTGTCGTCCCAGGAAGGGTTTGAAATTATGCCCAGCTCTGCCAAGCTGTGAAAAGAAGAGCCAGGAACAGATTTTCTCATGCCTGAACGTTTGTGGTTCTTGCTGCCACAGCCCTCCACCTCGGTAAGAGCTCATCTGGGACTGGATTAGAAACTTATTCGCGTGCTGATCTCATTTGGTCCTATTCTCCTGTTCTATAGAACACCCTTTGGTTCGCTTTTCAGATTCCCCAGGCTTTTGAATGTGGATGGGTTGGCAGTGGAGCCACTTCTTTTCAGAGAAATGGCATTAATAGCGCAGAGAGAGGCTGCCTGTAGTTTATTACATACAGTAACGCCCTATTCTATCCCCAAAGCCTTTCATCTGAAAAGCTGGCACCCACAGATTACCCAAGAGTACCCCCACACAAAAAGAGATGTGATGAGCAAATCAGGACAGCACAATTTGTTTCCAATTCTGGGGCAATAAGAAAAGTTTTCCATCCAATTGTCCTTGTGTTATTTGGCCAGTGTAATGCTCTAACTGGACATTTGGGGAGTAACGCGGCATCCTTGCCCAAGTGCTCTCAGTCTAACACCAAGGATTAAACAAACAAAAGGGAAAGGGAGAACACAATGACGAGGACAGTGCTGGTGCCGTCCCCATCCCTGTTCCAAGCAGCTCTCATCCCATCCAACACCACAGAGACTTCTCAGGGCTTTGGCCGGCGCTATCAGGAACGTGACTGACTCAGGTCAAACAAATTGCCTTTCTTTTCTTCGCATTATTCCTTCTACGCTACAGCAAGCGTCAGGGTGGAGAGCAAAAAAAGCCATCCAACTCGCTGCATGATTAAGCACGAAATAAATACCTACAACCATCCTCAGTTTAGATGCCCATTAAGAAAATTGTATGAAGTGTAAACTGTACCCGCACGTGAAAACCAATGGTAAGTTGTGGCACGCAAGGAAATGAGTCAGTAGGAAATTAAACACAACTTACTATTCTCTCAACGTAAAAAGCCACAGGCAGGATTAATCCTTTTGTACATATCTAAAGGTGATTCTCAGATCACCTACACAAAAAGCCAGTTCTCTGTTCTGCCATGTTATTGCAGCCCTTTTTAATGATTCATGATGAAGAACTTCAAAGAGCTCCAAGCCCTGACAACAGTCCCGGATCCAACCTATTCATTCTCATCTCAGCAAAAAATCCTTCTTGGTGAATAATTTAAGTCTGTGAAGAGAGCTGCCTTGAAACTATTCCCGAGAGAAGGAGCAGCGTCTAGAATTTAATCTCATCATGGAAATAAAAATAAAAAGAAAATATCAAAAGAAAGCAGCGACTCCAACAACAATACAAGCCTTATTTTGCAGAATTCATCCGTTGTGAAACTCCACAGAAGGGAACACAGCTGTTTTCCCTGAAATATGTTTCATGTTTTCAGAGACCAAAGATGAAATCCAAAGCTTTGACTTTCAACTTATGATAGACAAACGCATGCAAGGATGACACAACTACTGTTCAGGGCTATTGAGGGAACAAAAAGGTCATTTAGAGCTAAAGGTGAAAACACGGACTTGACCACAGCCTGTAGCACATCCTCTGCTGACTAAGGGCAGCACCGCAGGAGAAGGCTTGCAACACCCTCCCGAAATCTGAGGCAATTCTCCCCTCACTTCAAGCTTGGGATTGAGTTTTCTGTTTGCTCTGTGGCAAGGGCTGAGGGCCCGTGCACTGCAGGAGGCTCACACCACCTCTCCCATATAGCACGTGGCATCTGGTGCTGAACACAAAATGGTTACGATACCAAAAAGGCATAAAAACTGAAGTGTGGCACCCAGGGGGAAAAAAGCTACATACAACGTACATCGCATCTGTGCGCCCCCACCTTAGCGCTGAATTTTCTAGTGAGCATTTTAAGTCTAATTCTTCTCCCAAATTCCTGACACGATACACAGGGATTATGTCACGTCACTTCAAATGTTTAATCTTCTCCTCAACAGGCTGATTGGGATATTCTTATACGTTAAACTCAGATGAGCCATTCGCATGACTTTGCCTCAACAGCAATAAGCAGCTTCAGTTTCACGGCCATTTTACAAAGATTTCTCACAATGACTGGCATCCTCATCGTCCTTGTATGAACCGCTATCACAGTTTGAAAGACAGTTAACCCAAATCATAGCTCACCCCGCATTTGAAATAACCAGCATAACTGAAACCAGCAATAGTGAAGTATTTCTAATAATGGTAACAATTGTAATAGTATATCTTCTGGTCCCTGGGATGTAGAGAAGTATCTAAGGGACCTTCTCCGTGTGGTGGGTCAGGATGTCATGTGCACCCTCAGCGGGAGGAAAAGCCTCACCCGAGGGTGCATGAGGGCACAGACCCCATCCAAATCTTGTTTCAGCACAAAGACACAAATGTCCTTGCCCTGGCAAACCCAAGGGCTTTGTCTGGAGCCCTCCTGTTTTCACGCTGACACTATTTATTTTTGGGTTGACCTGCTCTGTTCCAATAGCTCCTGCTTCAAAAGGCCTCCAGGAGGGCAGCGTGTGTCTGGGGTCTGTCTCCATGTCTTAGAGCGTGAATGTTTTGCTCCAGCTCAGCTACATGTTGTGCTCAGCATGAAACGTATCTACTTCCAGGTGGCCAAAAATGGTGGAGGTTTTGCTTTGAGTGGTAATCCCATTGCTAAACCTCTTCTTCCTTATTTTAGGAGGAGATAACCACTCATCCCTGCCCTCTGTGCTGCAAACCGCCCTCCTGGGGGTGGCAAATCACTACTGGTCCCACCAGGTCTTACCCTCAGAGCCACCACCAGGCTTCACCCTTGGTTTGCCAGGGAGCCTTATTGCTAGGGCAGAGACCTGAAAAGAATAGTTAATGAGATGAAACGACAGACCTTTCACCAGCAACAATGCCCCTCTAATTAGCCGGAGAAAGCGGGTGACACGCTATGTGCACAGGTAGGGTTATGCTCCCCTGGGGACGGCAGGGCTCTCAGCACGTCCCATCTACAGAGCTGCGGAAAACAGCTAGACCCCGATGACTACGCCCGGTCTGAAACGCGCCTTTTGTGAGGGGCAAAATCCAAGCCCTGATTAATTACTATGCGATCGGGCGGCTTTATGGAGGGCTGAAATGGATGCTTCGACCGGCACTCGCCCCACGGCTCGCCCGGTGCAGCCCTCCCCAGCTGCGTGAAACGCCGGCTGCTTGCTGAAACACGTTTGCTGAGGCGTAGCAGATCTGCCGGAGACACCGCAGGCGCACAAAGCACCAGCGTATGCTGAGCACCTCGGCATATGTTTGCATAAAGAAAATTTATCTGGATTATCGGGGTTTCTTTTGGGGCAGACTGTGCTGAATTCCATATACGTTTCCTTTCCCTCAAATCCTTTGCCTAAAACTTCCTCCTCTTCTGTGATCGCCAGTCTGAGATAGAGCAGGTGTCAGAGACAGCTGTACACGGCCACCAAAATCTGTCACACCAGGCAAGAGACACCTTCAAGCTTTCAGGAATAATTACTATCAAAGCCAGCGCTTGGCATAAAGACACTGAACCACTCGGGTGCATAGTGAGCAGTTGTCGTATCTACATACACCTCAAATACCTCTATTTCTACATTTAAATTGGAACTAAAGCAGTACTTTGCTTATTTAATAGCTAATAAGCTTGGCTGTTTCAACACAAGCAAGAGTCATACCAAGAAGAGGGGATTCGCTTTTGGAAAGCTCGAGAATGTCCTTCAATTTTTCTCCAGCCTGTACATGAGTTTCCTGGCTTGGGGGAAGTTCAAATTGCCGTCAGCTAAGGCTGCACCCAAATTTTTATTAACAGAGGGGGAGGGAAAATGGCTTTCCCTTCCCACAGTTTCCTCCGAGACTGTTCCTGCGCACAGTAGAGAAGAGGCTGCCGAGGAGGGAGCTATCCTGAGCCGCAGCAGGGCAGGATTACAGCCCTGGATGGGATGTGGATGAGTTTGTTTAAGCCAAGTCTCCCCGGTGGCCAGCGAGCATCCTCACCACCCAGCCAACAGTGACTCTGAAGGAGCCTTTTCTGCTCGCCTGCAGTTTTTTTCTTCCTCGTACAAGGAATCGGATAATGACAGTTTCTTTCAAAGGTTTGAACCGAGATCTGCCATGCCTCAGGTGCTCATTTTTATCACCAGGCTGTGGAACAAACCTCTCTGTTTAGTCCTGTTGGCATTTAATAGCACACACCCCAAAACACCCCCAGCAGGATGCAACGAGACCCTCAGGAGCTTGTTTAGAGCCGTGCAGTGCAAATGCCCAAAGCATAAGAAAAACTATCATCCCATCCCCCCCTGCCCCATTACACTGGCAGCAGTCGCACAAACCTGCCCGGGAACGGGGCTTTCACCCCAAAAGCTCCCTGCCACGTTGGCCAGCCTCCCCTCCCCCCGCCTTGTCCCCAGCGTGCCGCCCACCCCTGCTTCCCCATCCCATGCAGGGCAGCGGCGAGCCGGCAGCGGAGGCAGGCTGTTCCCAGCGTGTCGGCACGTCTCGCATGAAACCCAGGGCCAGGAACAAGGCAGCTGCCTGCGCTGCCTGCGCGCAACGTGCAGGCTGTGTGTGGTAGGGCTGTACTCGCAGCCTGCCAACACCCCGGGCCGGGAACGTGGTGGGGATGGCCGCTGCCAATGGGAGCCGGCAGGAAAGAAGCCATGTGGGAAACTTAAAATGCAAGCGGAGCTGGGAATGCGTGGAGCGTCCTTCCCAAGTGCTGCCTGAACTGGCAGGATGGCTGGTTTGGGTCGGTTTTTAATAACGTGGATGGGTGTGCGAGCGGGGAGCGTGGGCAGCGGTATGTTGGGAGAGGGGCTGAGATGAAGCAGGGATCAGCAGAGGTATTTATCTGCAATCTGTTTTGAATATATTACTATGAAAGAGATTAGAGACCCGACTCTGATCTTCACCCGTTTCAGTTACACAGGCAAAAATGTGGAATCTGGATTTTAAAGATGCTCTTTTAGCTGTTACTGAAATCAGAAACAGACTCTGCAAGGGAGAGGGAACATGTATTTACATCCACGGAGTTCCTGCATGTTGCTACCCTGTTCTTCACCGAGCAGTGCTGGAGCGTTCATTAAAGCAACCCAAAATTGGTCTTATTTCCTGAAACATTCCACATGCTAAACCCACCTAACAACACTCTTT